>CM022765.1:22844229-22929229 GCA_012411365.1 Ameiurus melas
AACACTGTAACCAAGGATACGGTCGAACCTTTTTACTATTTGCGATTTATTAGAATTTTTTATTTATTGATTTCCTTTTTTTTTTCAAAAAAATTAATATATATATATATATATATATATACTTATTTATTTGTTTGTTTGTGTTTGTTTATTTATTTGTTTATTTTACCCTTATTAACTTGAAGACTTTGTGGAAGTTTCATAACTACTTCCTCGATTCCGCGCTGGTTTGTGCGCTGAGAAAAACGAAGCTCTTAAGCCTTGAGCCACAGCGCCTGCTAGTGGGGAAGAAAGATGTTGCATCTGTGTGTGTTTAATTCAACACTCCGTGTATCTCCTGAGCGAACATTTCTGCTTTTTTGTTTTGTTATTGTTTATTTTGTTTGTTTGTTTGTTTTCCTTCCCTGACACATGAAGCTTAACATGACATTAACACTGCGCTTGCTTAAGCCTCTTTGGAGCCGAACAATCAGACAGTGGGTCCAAATCCGCGGTCACGCGCTCGGATCATTCCGGAACCTGTACGGTTTTCTGGGGCCGCTAACCCCGCTGCAGCTTGTGTAATTAACGCAGAGGCTGTGCGGACGCACTGGCGTTGAGCTCTGGGTTGTAAGGTGACGGGTCTCTTCTCAGTCGTTCCCCTGCGTCTGCCTGGCTCCTCTCAGGTGCTTCCTCTGGGGGTTTAAAGCTCTCCGTCCGTTTTTTGTGTGTGTGTCTGTTCATCTGCCTGTGTGTTCTGCACTTCCCGTGTGTGTGTGTGTGTGTGTGTGTGTGTGAGAGAGCAGGAGTCCACTGGCGCAGATGGAGGAGGAGAGGAGAGAGCACGTGACGAAGATGAAGAAGATGGAGATGGAGATGGAGCAGGTGTTTGAGATGAAGGTGAAGGAGAAGCTCCAGAAGCTGAGGGACTCGGAGACAGAGGTGAAACAGCTGATTTATTTGTTTATCCGCGGCAGCACTGAGCCGGTCGTCGCTCTCGCTTTCTTTCCTCCCCTTTGATCTTTCCTTTACTTTCCTTTCCATCGCTCTCTTCAGTTCCTTTCCTTTCCATATCTTTCCTTCCCTGTTTCCCACTTTTCAGATGAATTGTAGTTGAATTTATTGTGTTGCACGTTCGTAATGTTCCTGTTCTTATTGCTGATGTGCTGCAGTGTGTCTGACCTGTGTGTGTGTGTGTGTTTGCTCCCTCAGCTGCAGCGGCGTAATGAGCAGATGAAGAAGAACCTGGAGGCTCAGCATAAAGAGCTGGAGGAGAAGAGGAGGCAGTTTGAGGAGGAGAAGGTCAGCTGGGAGGCTCAGCAACGCCTGGTGGAGCAGCAGAAACTCGACGCCTCTAGGTACTCTCTCACACACACACACACACACACACACACACACAGTCTCACATGCGCTCTCTTTTCTCTCTGTAGTTTAGTGAGGATCATCATTTCCCCGAGAACTGCTCTATGAATTCGCCAAACGTCCAGTCGATGTGCGTTATTTCACCGTTACCGTAGCAACAAGCTTGTTAGGGTCCTTTTAGACTATAATAAGGAAAGTTCTGCAAAGTGTAGTAGGGTGCGGTTTCCAGAATTTCCACTATGGAAATCTAGAAAAGGTGTGTGTGTGTGTGTGTGTCGTTTTCCTTTTTATAAAAGAAGGAGTGTCCGAGTGTGACCGTCACGTCGACGTGCAGCACTGCCGGCGTACGGCTCCGAGTTTCAGCACTAACTCCGTTTCCCTCGTCACGAGACACGGACACAGGAAGTAAATGTTTTGTTGTTTCTCCAAGGAACAGACAAGAAGCAGAGTGAGCCCTTATGTGAGCGCTAATGGCTAATAAAGTGCTACGGTACATTCGCGCTATTCGATAGTAGCAGATGAGGTGGAGGCGAGAAGCTCGATGAGATACGATGAGGGTCACAGCACAGTTTTGCTGTAAGCCGTGGGTATTGGGTTCGTTTCAGTAATCACGCTGTGGATTGGATTTATTGTTGTTGTTGTTGTTGTTCGCAGGACTTTGGAGAAAAACAAGAAGAAGAAGATCTTCTAAAGTGTTCCAACCACCACGATGTACCAGTTGCCAACGATGCCAGCCTGGATTGTCTGTCGGTCAAGCATAAAGATATCCCCACCCTCCCTGTGTGTGTGTGTGTGTGTGTGTGTGGTGTGTGTGATGAGTGAATTACTGATGCTTCAGGGCTGAGCAGTATGACGTATAGATACAGATCACGTGACACGAATACACTATGTACAGCGAGTTACGAACAAAGCGCAGAAGAGGTTCACGCTCACATCCGACGCGTAGTAATAATAATAATAATAATAATAATAATAATAACACCACGCTCGCGGCGAAAGAAAGAAGAAGAAGAAGAGAGTTTAACGTTCGCCGCGAGCCGATAACGGTGCGCAGAAAAGCGTGTTGTGACGTCACCATATCGTCGTATTGCTCAGCCTCTCTCCCCAAGAGCCGTCGCTCCTCCCGTTCCTCTCCACACCGCTGTGTAGTCGTCCCCTCCCCCCACCCCAAACATGCCGACAGACTCGAATCCGAAACGACCGCAAGGCTGCAGTACACCTCAGGCCATTTATTCATTTTGTTAATTTTTTAAAAATAAAAATAAAAAAAAAAACAATTTTACAAAATGTGGCTTTATTATTATTTTTATTATTATTATTATTATTATTATTATTATTATTATTTTCTTCTTTCCCTTTAAGAAATGTTAAGCTCTTCCATTTTGTGTAATTTAAGTTATCTAGCCTCGGGCCACGTTGTAGAACGTTGTTGTTGTTCTTGTTGTTTGTGTAACATTTTCATTTATTTTAGTTTTGGTCTGTTTATTGCGTGCTCTTATATATTCACCCCCGCTACAGTGCTTGTTTACGGAGACGCTGCTTTAACTTACCGTCATCGACACGCCGTAGTCTGGACCCGGAGCTGGGCGTTGGAATCCGCGGGGACACGTTTACACCTTGCGTTAACGTACAGCGCGTGTGGGTCGGGTCGGGTCGGGTTCAGGGTCACGCTGGATTTTGGAGACATCGTTCCAGCTGTGAAGCGCGGTGGCGGGTGCATCGCTCGCTTCACGCCGCTTTGCCATTTCAAAAACGAGCGTCGTAATAAATGATGACGACGAGGCCTGTCATCATCAGGAGATCAGGTCTGATCTACGGCAGCGCTCCGGGCTGATCGGATCACGTCCCGCTCGCGGCGCGTGTCCTTCCTGTGCGTGTTTTTAAAGCGCTTAAATGCTGTCTGATGATAAGCGGATCTCTGAAACGTTAACGCGGGGTGTAAACGTGGCCTGTGCTGGTGTGATGGCGGACGAGACCTGTTCTTGAAGATGTCATTTGAAGTGCAAAGACGCAGAACTGCTCGTACATCCGAATACATTTTGGAAAATCACCCTCCCCCGGTGTCTCCGTTACCCTTGTGAGCTGTTACTGCAAGGCGTCAGTCACAAAGCACGGTTACTCTGAAGTCTTTCGAAGAACAGCTTCAACCGTACAAGCCAGTTTTCTCCCCCGAGGTATCTCTTTGGTATGATCCAGATTAGCGACTCGCTGCTCATTGGCCGATCGGAACAGTGACCGTGAGCTCCCGCCCACAACCGTCCAATCTCGCTCACCCACATTTAGTTCTCGTTATGTACTGCACTTATATCCTTTTCTTTTTCTTTTTTTTAAGTTGTCTTTTTTTTTTTTCTGTTTCCATTTTTATTGTACAAAGTCACATAATAAAACTGTGATGATGAACTTAAACCGTGCAGTGCGTCGTCGTGCCTTTTTATGACAAAATGTGACCAAAGTATTCAAGAGTAGAAATATACCCGCGGGACAACCACACGGATTAAAAGTATTGTTTTATCGCTTTAATTGAATATTTTCCATCCGTTTTCCGTACTGTTTATCTTACACAGAGTCACGGGGAACCTGGAGTCTATCCCAGGGAGCATGGGGCACAAGGTACACCCTGGACAGGGTGTCAGTCCATCGCAGGGCACAATCACATACACACACACACCCATTCATACACTACGGACACTTTACCAACCTGCCAATCAACCTACCATGCATGTCTCTGGACTGGGGGAGGAAACCGGAGGAAACCCCCGCAGCACGGGGAGAACATGCATATTCCGTGCACACGGGGACCCACAACCTGCTTGAATATTTTGCACTATTAAAAATCATTCATTTTCAAAAAGAAGTGCATTTATAAATAGAAATGTAAAGCTTTACGTTAAAGACTCGATAAAGAGCATTTGAATGTCCAGTGTCGGTTTCGGGTGCAAACTGAAGCAGTATCATTACTGACCTGCAGGGGGCGGCGTTTACACTCCAACTCAAACACCATCGTTCTGGTGGGCGTTTCCTTGGTCTCAGTGTCGTGTTGAAGAGTTGACTCTTAATTAGGGTTCTAATAGTTCTAACAGGAGAAGAACGTGTACTGAAACCTCAGTGCGGTATGTACAATTGCTTTTGTCTGGACGTCCCGCTCGACTCGGGACGTTCCCTTTAAACTCGTCCTGCTTCAATACGGCTGGAAATCTTTGGAATTTGAGACCCGGACAAAATCGAAATGTTGAGTTCCGAGAATCGGCAGGTGACGTGACTTTTCATTCTGCTCTCTGATTGGTTAGGCACTGTGACGGCCAATCAGAGCTGAACGTCGTCATGGTGAGTGTAAGTAAGCTACAGATCTAGATATTCTTGGTCAACAGCACACATGGCATGTTTTCTGTCTGTCTGTCTGTCTGTCTTCATGTAGTCCAGGCTGATGGTTTTGTATGGTGGTTTTCATCAGATTTGAACGAGACCAAGGAGAAATGTATTTAGAGAACATGAAGTGGATAATTATCTGCACCTCACGGTTGCAAGAAGTAGTGTGTAAAACCTTTCAAATAAATAAATAAACAAACATCTGGATGTTCCACAGTGCTTCTGGTGCATGGTTCTGTGGACAGATGTGAAGAACAGACGTCGACAGTGCTGTATTCAGAGGGAGAAGGCACTATAAAAGCTGAGTCCAGCATGGTGGTGGGTGCACCGCTCGTTTCACACTGACGGGAAATACAAGCGTTTATTAAGATCCCTCCTCGGCATTGTCCCAGTGATCAGCAGCTACAGGAAGATGGGGTTATTATGTTTCCGGGGTTACTCTGGGTTTCCTCTGAGAGACTGAGAGAGAGAGGATTGACTGGAATAAGATCCTGATCCAGGAGCAGACTTGAGGTGTGTAAAGGAATGTCCCGGTGGTTCTGATCTGATCAGATCGAGCATTACAGTCGGACTGGATCAGCCAGAGCATGAAGACTCAGCCTCGTACCGCTCACTAACCCCGAACCACACACGTGCTGAGGGCGTGGCTTCACTTGGGGTTAGATCCTTTTTGACCAGAGTTTGACTGACGTGTTCACACCGGCCCAAACACACCAACACCACGAGACCAGAAACGTCTTCAAAATGTTCCAGATCTGAAAGCACTCAGAGTCTCTCTGTCTCTCTCTCTGTCTCACTCACTCTCTCACACACTCTCTCTCTCTCACGCTCTCTGTCTCTCTCTCTGTCTCTCTCTCTGTCTCACTCACTCCACACCTCTACGCCTCTCTCTCTCTCTCTCTCTGTCTCACTCACTCTCTCACACACTCTCTCTCTCACGCTCTCTGTCTCTCTCTCTGTCTCTCTCTCTGTCTCACTCACTCTCTCACACACTCTCTCTCTCTCACGCTCTCTCTGTCTCTCTCTCTGTCTCTCTCTGTCTCACTCACTCTCTCACACACTCTCTCTCTCTCACGCTCTCTCTGTCTCTCTCTCTCTCTCTCTCTCTGTCTCACTCACTCTCTCACACACTCTCTCTCTCTCACGCTCTCTCCTCTCTCTCTCTCTCTCTCTGTCTCATTCACTCTCTCACACACTCTCTCTCTCACGCCTCTCTGTCTCTCTGTCTCTCTCTCTGTCTCACTCACTCCCACACCTCTCTCTCTCACGCTCTCTCTGTCTTCTCTCTGTCTCTCTCTCTGTCTCACTCATCACACACTCTCTCTCTCACGCTCTCTGTCTCTCTCTCTGTCTCTCTCTCTGTCTCTCTCTGTCTCACCACTCTCTCACACTCTCTCTCTCACGCCTCTCTGTCTCTCTCTCTCTGTCACACTCTCTCACACTCTCTCTCACTCTCTCTGTCACACTCTCTCTCTCACACACACACTCTCATGCTGTCTCTCTCACTCTCTCTGTCTCTGTCACTCTCTCTGTCTCTGTCACACACTCTCTCTCTCACACACACACTCTCGCTGTCTCTCTCACTCTCTCTCTCTGTCACTCTCTGTCTCTCTCTTTCCTCTTTTTCTGTCTCTCTCTCTCTCTGTCTCTCTTTCCTCTCTCTTAGTGTCTCTCTCTCCTCTCTCTTTCTGTCTCTCTTTCCTCTCTCTTACTGTCTCTCCTCTTTCTTTCTCTTTCTCTCTCTCCTCTCTCTTTCTGTCTCTCTTAAATAAAGGATTGTAAAAGTCAAAGTCTCTGTCTCACTCTCTCCACTGTCTCTCTCTCTGTGTCTCACTCTCTCTCATATCTCTGTCTCTCCTCTCTGACTCTCTCTCCTTTTTACTGAGATCAATTACATGTACAGTCCCGTGATGTTCTCATCCTAACCCCCTTTCAGCTGAGGCCTGTTTCACACCGACACGTTTCGCTGTGGTGAGTAAACAAGGCAGTTGTTAAATTCCGTCAGTAAAAGCTCCATTTAATAAACCTACCGTCCATCACGGTGCATGACGACGGGGTGAAGGGCAGGTGTCCAGAAACTTTTGGGCCTTCGGTGTGATTTTTTTTCCAGGAAGCGAGCTGGTATGAAAATAAAAGTGAACGCCCGTTACGTGTCTGCTTTTCCCCGAACGCGCCGATCAGAGTCGCTAGGTGACGTGACTTTTCGTCCTGCTCTCTGATTCGCCCGCTGGTTTCCCAGGATATCAGCGAGGCCAATCGGAGCTGGCAGGAGCGCACGGTTTTGAGATATTCTGGGTGAACAGCACACAGGGCATGTTTTCTTACCCGCGGAATGACCTCTCCTCTGAGTGCCGGCAGCTCGCTGGGTAAAAGGTTTGCTTACAGCAAGTGACCTCGTAACCTCTCGGCCAAACCATCACCCTGACTGTGGTTCCTCCTTACTCACGTCGATAAATCATCAGCGCTGATGTTCTCTCACCGCCGGTGTTCCAGGCTGTGGGGCCTTTTCAGGTTTTGCTCCACTCTTACGTCGCCAAAATGTTGAGAATTAAGGGAATTGTTAGCGCACTCCAGGTGAGAAAAAATGGATCATTATGTGTTGACATTTTAGAATCCCCCTGAATCTTAACAGACCTTCATCAGACCGTCTGAGATGCCGTGGCCTGACCTGAGGTCAGCTGTTCGTGAACACTGAACTGGACGGACGGTCGATAAACCTTTCCTCCCATCCGTGCGAGGAAACGTCTGGTGGGACGGTCTGGCTTCTAAAGAAGGTTCTTCTCTTGGTTTGTATCCGATCTCTGCGAGAGAAAAAATCCGATCTCACGCCTGCGTTTTATTCCTACAGCGGCGTTGTGTCTGTGCGTTCAGGCCAAACACTTCACAAGTCTAACTGATACGAGTACGACGGTGACGCGTCTCTCTAAAGAATGTATTCTCTCGAATTAAATGAAGTGGGTTGAAGCGGTTCTGGAAGAATCCGCCCAAACCGTTTACATAAACAGTGAACAACTTCACTCGGGTTTCTGTTCGGAGTCAGACTTCAGTACTGAGGGCTTTGTTTTGTTTCTTTCCTCGGTACAAAATGATTTTCCGTCACACACACGCGACGGGCGCACTAGATATACTAGAGATCACGATGGAGAACACTGGTGTGTGCCTTTCATGTCCTCACATCACCTCAGTGGGGCATTTGGCAGCGCAACAGTTCCTGCCAAATAGTGATCCATGCAATTATAAATTACCAGCAAGTGGTACAAAGAAACTGGGGCACAAATTCTCTCGGTTTCGGTGTGTGTGTGTGTGTAAGCAGAGACACCCCATTACATCACCTGGTTACTTTTGTTATACTCCTCTGCTCGTCCATGGTCTGTGTGTGTGTGTGTGTGTGTGTGTGTGTGTGTGTGTGTGTGTGTGTGTGTGTGTGTGAGAGAGAGAGAGGGTTATTTTAAAATGTTTGAGTGAGTCATCGGAAAACGACTCTTCCTGAATTGTGTGTATTGTGTAAATTGATGTTGAAAGGATATCTCACACACACACACACACACACACACACATGCTGTGAACTGCACTTTCATTGTAAACCAGGACTCCGTAGTCATGCCCACTGGGAGCTGGGATTGATTCAGCGAGCGATGGCCGACTGGAACACGTCGCTGTAGAGGACTAGCCTTCGCCTCATGGTCCTCGTCAACCCTCGAGAGTACAACGGATACACTTAGACGGACACAAACGTTATTCTCCAGGCTGGTTTGTCGTCGAGGCTGTTCCTCAAAAACATATTTTTTGAGCTGTCCTGCATTATCCACGCCTCCGACGGTGCAGTCCGAGTAGGAAACCCGCTGCGTTCTGGTGTCTTGCCTGCCTACTTGTCATGCCATGTCCGGCCCAGCCAATCAGCTTGCAATATAATGCAGCTCCTCCGTGTGGCGCAGTAGCCACTCTTGATGGGGGGGGCGGCATCAAAAGTGTCTCCCTATTCCCTACAAGTCTATTACGGGCTGTATTTCTGTCCTAACGCCGGAAATCGATCAACGTCAACCATGTTGAAGAACGTATCCGTTCTCTAATCGCACCACGACGAGGCGAGGAACGAGGCGTGAGGGAGCGACAGTAAGAGCGAGGATCCACCGGTGTATCCTATGAGGAAGTGTTTCCTGTTGAAAAACCCAGACGCACGTATAAACTCCCCTCCTCCTTTACATCCAGCTGCGCGCAGTGAGGTCATCCAGCTGTGCACGGTCGTCATTAATTGACGTCGCTTTGAAGTGACGTTTGAGAGAAGTGAAGATGTTTCCATTTCGACTCGCTGCGGTTCCTCTCCTCACACCTCATCCCGCATCCTAAGGGGGTGGGGCGAAGACGCGAGGGAAAGTTATAACTAGAGACGGCACTCCATTTGAGACACAAAAACTAAACGTTTTGTCCCGCTTGGCTTTCCACAGCGCGCTCCATGTCATCAGAAACCACGCCTCATTAGCGCCATGCGAGCCACGCCCCTTCGTGCCGACTAGAGAGTGCCTGAGCTTGTTTGGTTTGAGTGTGTGAGCTCGAGTCCAGCCGAGAACACGCTCGCGCGCGCACTGCAGGGGAGATAGAAAGTGCAGGAGAGAGAGAGAGAGAGAGAGAGAGAGAGACTCGCGCGCCTCCACTTCATCCACTCCACGGCGCATGCGAGCTGTAGCGCGGCTGTAGCGGTTCAGGGCTCGCGGGGTCGGTCACGGGTCATGGGGGGAAACCTGGGGTGCCACCGCTCGCTGCCGGCGGACCCCGCGGACGCGCGGCAGCGCGGGCGCAAGTTCAGCGCGACCTGCAGCTTCGCGCACGTCTCCGCGCACAACCCCGAGCGCCTGAACGTGAACGCGGCCAGCGAGGAGGAGCTCATGACCCTGCCTGGGGTCAGCCGGGCCATCGCGCGCGCCATCGTGGAGCACCGCGCGCGCATCGGCGGCTTCAGGAAAGTGGAGGACGTGGCCCTGGTGAGCGGCATCGGCGCCGCCAAGCTGCAGCTCATCAAGCCGGAAATCTGCGTGTCGAGCCGCAGGAGTAACAACAACAACAACACCACCGACCCGCGCGAGCAGGAGCACCGCGCGTCCGTGACGCACTCTTGGACGTCGTCCTTCCACCCTAACTCCCCGACCGCCCGCAGCGAGCTGCACCTGCCCCCCGGAGGACCCGCGCACATGACCTCCGAGCGGCCCGACGTGCAGCCTGCGCCGTGCGCGCGTCACGGAAAGCCGGTGGTGCGCGTGGCCACGTGGGATCTCCAGCGCTGCTCGAGCGACAAAGCCAACAACCCCGGGGTCAAAGAGGTGGTGTGCAGGACCCTGCTGGAGCGCGAGTGAGTGAGCTGATCTGAACTCAACACTACATATGCAGCCTCCAAATAGTGCTCTACATAGGGTACACACCTAGTGCGCACTTCTGGACTAATGTCCTGATTTGTTGTTGTTGTTGTTTTTTGCTACACTATATACACATCTTATGATGTAACCCCACCTGTAGTCGTTATAAGGTTGGAAGACAAAAAATATCATATCACAATACTTGTAAAGATTCTATACCACACAATGTAGTCAGGTATCACGATATAGTTTATAACTTACACTCGCACACCCAGTATTTATTCCCATCAAACTTCCGTTCCGTCCCGTGACAATTACCGGAAGGTTCCACAATACTGATAAGTGTATCATGAAGTCATTTATCACAGGATCCATGTTATATTGTCCTATCGCCCAGCTCTGATTAAAAACCCTGCTGGACATGGAGTGTACTGATGTACTTTATACTCTCTGTATTGCACACAGAATCCTGGGAGATCAATCCTCAGTCGCTACTGGACGTGTAGTGCACTACAGTAGAGCAGCCCTTTATTTCCAAACCCTAAATAGTGCACATGTAGGGACCTAAACCTAGTGTAACATAGTGCACTACGGAGTGTATAAAGTGCTCTGTAGTGCTCTACGGTACACTAGAGTAACGCTTTATACGCTCTGTAGCGCTCTACGGTACACTAGAGTAACGCTTTAGAGACACACACACAGAGAGAGAGAGAGAGAGAGAGAGACACACACACACACCGAGAGGGACTGACAGAGACACACACACAGAGAGAGACACACACACAGAGAGACTGACAGAGATACCCAGAGAGAGAGAGAGAGACACATACAGAGAGAGAGACACACACACAAACAGAGACAGAGAGACACAGACACTCCGAGAGGGAGAGAAAGGGGAAAAAAAAGAAGAGAGGGAGAGACAGAGAAAGGGAAAGGGAGCAAGTGCGAGACAGAGATGAAAAGAGAGAGAACCCGACAGCGAGAGAGTGTGTTTGTGATGCTCGCTCTTCTATTTAACGATGATCTTTGTGCTGCGGTGCTTTTGGGGAAACTCGACACGGTTGGTCCGTGCAGGAAGACCAGGGTTCGGTCTGAAGTTCATGTTGACCTTTTGCTTTTTATAACACACTGAAAAAAAACAACAAAAAAACCCTCATCCGCTGCAAACAGGAAGATAAGCGCAGGCACTCGTCCAAGTGCGGTGTAATAAAAGAAGAACTCCGTGTGTTTCATGTGTGTTTCATGTCTTGTGTTCATTTCTCATTTACAATACACAATGATGCACAGGAAGTCTCTGAGTAGCAGCCCTGTGCTTTTCATTACGCAGCAGGATTGTGTGTGTTGTGTGTGTGTGTGTGTGTGTGTGTGTGTGTATCTACATAGTCAACGGTTGGTTGCCTGGTTAGTATGAAAGTGACGGAGGTTTCCCTGCGTTTCTGTAAAGCACGTCGACTCTCTGTATCCTATTACACGCGGTCACACTTTCTCTGTGCCGCCGATGGTGATCAACCCCAGTACGACTTCAAAAAGAGAGAAATAAACGAGTAAACAAATACTCCGAGACTACGTGATGTGTAGAAGCCACAAAAATGTAACGTGACTGCATCTAAAGTGCCACGTGCCACGCCCCCTCCACGGAGACCGGCCGTTTCAAACCACGAGAGCTTTAAAACGTAATTACGCACGTTTCAGAACCATAATACGTGCGCTTTAACGCTTTTATGGAAGGAGTCTCCAGTGTCGGCGCTCTGTCACAGTTAGAGTTTTCACGCTCTGGTCGTTTTTTTTTCGCGGACGTAAACAAGCTGTGTGTTTGTTTTTCCTCGTCGTATTAACTCCGCGACAGAGGGAAGGAGAGACCGGTTTATACCTGCTATCGTAGACGTTAACTATCGCGAACGTTCCACAGCGTTAGATGTAACTATAAACCTAAAATACTACGGATCAAAAAACGCTTCCTCTCGAAACGGTCATCGTTGACGCGTTGCTGTGGCGTAAAAGAACACGTCGTGTCGTTGATTATTTTCCCATAACCGCACATCCTGAAGTGTGCCTCATTGATCTCGCAGTGGAAATGATTATTATTGGCACCCCTGGATTTAGCACTTTGAGATCGGAGAATACAGAGCGAGGCGTTTCCTCTTCGGCTCCGTGCTCAGGTTCTCCGTGTGGGTTGGTTCAGGAAACCGGGACAGTCCAGACAAAAGCTTGATCCTGAGGTCGATGAACCGTGAGTGAAACACGACGTGATCTTCTTGTGGTCTGTTTTGTTTTTGGTCCGTTTGGGTTTCACGTCGTCGTTAAGGTTTGGTTCATGAATCTCCGCTCAAGGCCAGGTTAGTAATGACCTGTAGTAGCCTCGGTCTCCAGGCCGTTCATTACACGGCGGAACACACCACTCCTTCGATCTCCCTGATGGATGTAGGCCGAAGGGAAGCGGGTAACAAACAGTCTGTTTAGAGGTTACGCGAGTTCACTACTTAGAAAGCACTGGAGACGCTTACTCATAAATGTCCTACAGTAACCCTGCGCACACTCTCTCACACACACACACACACACACACACACACACACACACACACACCCTGAAAGACAAACAGTCTGATTCATTTCCATAACGCTGTTAGCGTTGACTCTGTTTACCCACGTGACTCGTCTATCTGTCCACGACGCAGTTATATTTGACTCTTCCAACGTGCTCTGATCATCTGTTAGACGATATTTGGGTTTAGAATGTTGAAATCTCGATTCTGATTGGTCTAAAGCATTAACTCTGACCGTAGTTCTTACGCCGTTTCTATAGTAACAGCGTACACAGGGACGCCGTGCGTAAAAACATTACGTAAAAAATACGTTGTCAAACAAAGAAAAGCGGGAAACTCCTTCCTACGGCGGTGTTTTTGTCTCTTTGTTTATGCCGCGTTTACGGAAGGAGTCTCCAGTGCGAGCGCTTCGTCGCAGTCAGAAGTAAAGCTGTACCTTGAGGTTTTCCGTCACACAGAACAGAGGAGTATGCGCTTTACAGTTTCTCAGCCATGTGAAGAGCTGCAGGTTTTTTATTTTTATTTATTTATTTATTTATTTTTGCCGTATTAACTTCAAGAGGGGGCGGTACTGGCGTTGCGGTTAAGACTCTGGGTTACTGATCAGAAGGTCGGGGGTTCAATCCCCAGCACCACCAAGCTGCCACTGTTGGGCCCTTGAGCACGGCCCTTAACCCCGTTTTAATCTACCGTACATATTGTATAACTGATGTGCGCATGCGACGAAAGCAGTACCAATTGAGAGACGGCGTAAGTACCGCTGTCTTCTAAAGGTCGTTATTATCTCAAACGTATCGTATATGAGGACCTCAGAGAGCCCAGAATCTCATTAATAAAGATCGAAAAGCATGCGGGAATTCTCACTCGCTCCAGCTGAAACAATGGGTGTGGGGTTTGGGTTGGTTTATGCACGTTATGTGCTTTTAGTGACCACGGTCACTTGCAAAGAACCTGAACTGCTGAACTCTAAGAACCTTTCACCCAAATAAATGCAAAAGGAAGGGAAATGTGCCGAGCGACGTTCAGAAGGTGTCCGTGCATCATCGCCCGAGCGGTGTTGCCGTGTTGCCAAGAAACGTTTTGGAGAACCAGAAGTCGATTAAACACATTATTGCAAGTCGCTACTTCTTCATTCCAGTCTCGTTTGCCTGTTGAAATAAGGAAGTCTGGAGGTAACCTGAGGTCAGTCTGATTATATCAAATGGACTAGCTGGTTTTGAGGATATGAACCAAGCTGATCAGTCGATGGGCCGTCTGGACTCTGCCTCCAATCTGCCTAATGATGAAATCAGTGTGATTGTGTTAGCAGTGTGTGCATGTGGGATAGAGGGGGAGGAGGGGGGGGGGTTAGGTAGTTGGTGGGGTGTAAACATGTGTTTCTGATTCATTTCAGACCCCAGGGCATTTGTAATGAGAGTTTGAGTGTACTCTTTTTTTTTTTTTAAAAAAAAAAAAAAAACACAAAAAAAAAAAAAAAAAAAAAAAAAAAAACCCCAAAAAAAAAAAAACTAACTAGTATGGAAGACCTTTTTTTTTTTTTTTTTTTTTATAGAAAAAAAAACACCCACTCAAAAAAAAAAAAAAAAAAAACCCAAACCTCTTTACCCGAATCCGTTCCACCTCCATAATGCTCCAGAGTTTAAACCCTGAAGTCTCTTCAGTTTGACGTTGTCCTGATCGATCCGCTAAATATTGAGCTCTTATTGAGTTGAGCCAGGTGTGTTGACTGTAGAGAAACCTTCAGACCCAGGACCTGAGATAACAATGCATACTATGGAAGGAATGCATCCGTGTGATAGCAAGCCTGCAATGATGATGATGATGATGATGGTGATCCAAGCCAGGTGTGAAAACACCCTGTGTTATTACGGCGTCTCGGAGTGCTCACGTGCCAGTCTGCAATTGGAATTCGCTACACACCCAGGCATATCAGGGCCTCTTTAATCAGTTTTTATTTATATAGCGCTTTAACAATAGATTTATAATTAAACCCCTAATGAGTAAGCCGGTTGGAAAAACGCCCTGAGGAAACATGAGGGAGAAACCTTGAGAGGAACCGAACTCTCAAGAGAGCCCGTCCTCTTCTGGGCGACACCAGATAGTGCGATTGTGAATCATTACTCTTTACTCTACAATATAATTAAGCAAGAGCAGTTCTACTGGATATGGGCACGGCTGTGATTTGGCCGCAGGTAATCGCAGGTGATCACAGCCGGGCTGATGATCTTCAGTAACAAAGATGCTAATGCTTTCATGCAACGGTTCGATCAAGAAGAAATTTATATAGAGTAACAGACATTTCAGACACAATAAAACGCAACATTTTATTTCAGCAAAAAAAATAAAATAAAAAAGCTACCCGAGAAGAGCCAGCCGGATAGAGAGTTGCATGTTGCCGTGGTAACGCACAGGCTGACTGACAGCCTGTAGTACGTGTAGTAACGGTTTGAATGTAACCATGCTACTTCTTCGCTTCAGTTCTCTTTTGAGCCGGTCTCTCGTGGGCCGCCAGCACCTCTGCTCTGGGTAACAAAGCCCCGCCTCCAGTCTCAAGGCGTTCTCACACTTGCACTTTTCCTGGATTTGAGGATGTTGGGGCGGCGGAAAATGTGTTCATTGTCAAAGAAATAATTTGAAACCTTTATACGGTCTAGTACTGTACCTTAAACTCACTGACCTGCAAAATAATCGACATCATAATCTATTTTCTATTTGATCGGTTTCTATTTTATTCTTTGTTGTTGTTGTTGTTGTTGTTTGTGTCCTGTTTTTGTTCTGCTTTACTTTGTAGCATTTTTCTTTAATTCTATTGTACTACAGTTTATTCAGCTCTAGTCTATTTCGTCGTGTTTAGTTCTGTATTGTGCTGTTCTGTCCCATCATATTTTCATATAAAATTTTATTCAATTCTATTTAAAGCGTTTTAATTTCCTCTCTTCAGCCTGGATGTGTTTTGGTTCTGTTCTATGTGATTTAAAAAAAAAAAAAATTTATTCCTGTCCTCTTCGGTTCCGTTTTATTTCGTTCCGCCTGTTCTAATCCGTTCTGTTCGGTTCTGCTGGTTTCATCGCTGATTTGTTTCTCTTCCTTCCCGTATTATTTCGTACCACTCTCTTCTGTACTATTCGATGGTGGTGTTCTCTATTTACTCCAGTTTCTGTTTTATTCTGCTCGGTCGTTATGTTTTACCTCACGTAATTCTTTTCTGTCCTGTTTGACCAAGGATAACGCCGCACGAAGGGGTGAAAAAATACCGACTATAAAGTCATCTCGTTAGATTCGATGCATCCTGACGTTCAGGACGTTTCCTAAGATGGCCGACGTACTACTCATGATCTGCATGCGGCGTTAATGAGCATGATGATGAGTCTTTATTGGTCACGTATACATTACAGCACAGTGAGATCCTTTTCATCACAGCTTGTTAGGAAGTTGGGGTCAGTGTGCAGGGTCAGCCATGATACAGCGCCACCTGGAGCAGAGAGGGTTAAGGGCCTTGCTTAAGGGCCCAACAGTGGCAGCTTGGCAGTGCTAGGGCTTGAACCCCCGACCTTCCGATCAGTGCTAATATAGTGTTATTTTGTTATATTTTTAATATCTAAACCAAGCTCCTCTTGTGTCTCAAGTCTCCAGTCGGTGTTGAATTATAGAAGACGGGATGGTGTGAGAACCAAAACTTTTGATTCCTCCAGGTCAGACAGTGCAGTTAGTTACTAACACAGAATGTTAACTGCGTAGCCCAATTCTGTGAAGTTAGTAACTGAGAAAGTGTGTGTGTGTGTGTGTGTGTGTTGGGTTTGTGAAAGTGAGGAGCAGCCCAAGTTCATTCCCAAGAAAAGACTTCCTAAGACTTGTACGCACGCAATTTTTATTTTTTGAAAAAAATAAAAAAAAGTGTGGTACTGAGCTTCCTGTTTGTTCTAGAAACAGGATCTGGATGTAATCGTTAGCAACGCTGAGGAAATATAAGTGATGATGCAGTTTCCCCCTCGCTTTCTGACCACAACAGTGTTTCCTAAGAGACCGTCTATGTGGTGTTGGTAGCGATTCGTACTGAGTTCCTCACATTCCCCCCCGACGTCAGTCTTTCTCACTTCTCCTCCTTTTCTGGAAAAACCACCTCGTAATAATGCACGTCTTTAACGAAGCAAGACGCTGATGCATCTTTTTTTTTCTTTCCGTGTCTGTGAAATATATTAACCCCATCCCTACGCTTTACTGTTTAATGCAGCGGCAAACATACTGTCTCTCAATTCCTTTCTCCTGTTATCTCTCTCTCTCTCTAGCGCTCTCTCTCTCTCTCTCTATTCCTCTCTTCCATCACAGAGTCTGTTTGGGCAACTTCTCTTGCACTTTTGTTGTTGCGTTTCATAGCGTTTGTGACCTGACTAGCATTAACCAGGCTAACACAGTGTTTACACAATGTCCGACAGTGACAATGAGGTGACTACTGCTGCTGAACTTCTACTTAATCAACAACTCGTGTTTAAACAACAGCAGACCTCCATTAGCATTTTAACAACTCATGGTCTTGAGCATTATTACTTAAATAAAAAATAAAACTACATTAATGTGTGCGGTGTTCCTCAAACGCAATATTTTTTGACTTTAAACTAGGTTAGTTTTCGCCTGCTCGAGTGAAATTTGTTCATGGCAGATGCTTTAGTTGACTTTCGCTTGCTTGGTTTTCACTTGATAGTTTATTTTCACGTGCTAGTTTATTTTTGTTCACTAGTTAACCTTCACTTGTCAGTGAAATTTCACTTTCTAGTTTGTTTTTTGTTCACTTTTTGCCCGTTAACTTTCACTTGCTATCTAACCTGTACTTGCTAGTTTGTTTGTGTGTGCTACTTAACCTCCAGTTGCTAGTTATCATGCATGATTTGCTTTGTTTTTCACTTGCTAGTTTTTTTTTGATAGTTAACGTTCACTTGCTAGTTTGTTTTTCATTGGCTAGTTAACCTTCACTTGCTAGCTAACTCTTACTTGCGAGTTTGTTTTCACTTGCTAATTTTTTTGTTTGCTAGTTACTACTTGCTTGCAAGTTTCTTTTTTTCGTTTGCAAGTTAGCGGTCACTTGTTAGTTTGTTTTTGCTTGCAAGTGTCCTTCCTGGAAAACCCAGCTTGTTCTGTCCAGCTAGTGAAACGCACGCTAAGCTGGTCAGACTGGTAGTCCTCCTTTCCCAGGTGCCAAGTAATTTTCCATCATCCTCATTGCATCACTAAAATAAACATTGTTGGAGACTTTCTAATCGCCTTACTGATGTGTAATAAAAAAAAATAAACAAAAACCAAATGCCTTGTTTATGACGAATCGTTCTTCGCAGTAATTCTGAGACGGTTTGTTTGCTAGTTTAGTGACGGTTCATATTCACTCACTTGTTATTTCATGGCTTTTTGCTTACTAGCTTTCTTCAACTCGATTAAACCTTTTAAATCTGAACGCTCACTTTTGATCCTGTCATGGTTTTTGTTCCTGTCATGGGTATATTACTCAGCGAGGCTGTTGTTTTTGTTTAAGCTCCGAGTTCTGCCAGGTTTCTCACAGATGTAACCTGTTCTCTTGCTGCGGAAGGTGTAACGCGGTCCAGCTGTCGGTCAGACCGTAGCAGACTCTCTCCTGCTGGCGTAAACGGGAGTTCAGCGTGACACAGCGGCCGCTTCCAAAGCAAACAAGCCGCTTGCTTCTAAACCGACACGTCGCCAAACCGCCGTCCTGTTACGCTTCTCGTGCCGTCGGGGTGAACCCGCGCAGCGACGTGACCTGCATGTGGCTGGGGCTGCCGCATAAAACTCGTGAATAGATCTAGATGAGAAAGTAGGAAGGCCGTGTGAGACGTTTTCACTTCAGCTTCATGTCGTTTTCAGGACACGGTTACTGTAGGTGTCCACGCTTATGTAACGTCTCATTACTTCTAAATGTTCAGAACGTCAGACTCTTCATAGCATGTGTCAATAGTCCGTAAACTGTGTCAATAAACTCATAAACATTTTTTTTAATGATAATGAGTCTTTATTGGTCACATATACAGTACAGCACAGTGAAATTGTTTCCTTCACATGGGGTCAGCCATGATACAGCGCCCCCTGGAGCAGAGAGGATTAAGGGCCTTGCTTAAGCGCCCAACAGTGGCATCTTGGCGGTACTGGGGCTTGAACCCCCGACCTTCTGATCAGTACCCAAGAGTCTTAACCACCAAGTCACCACTGCCCCAGCTAAAACAGCGTGTGCTGAAGTGTTTACCACAGCAAATATTTTTTTATGCATGTATGAACGAACGCCACGTGTGTTTTTTGTTTATAGCTGCGTTTAATGCTTTAAATGACACGTCAGTTCCTTGTGATATAGCAGCTATTAAACAGTTATTACCTCACCGGTTGTTTCTTGAACCTAATAAGTTCAAGATAAGATGTACTTTTATTGTTTTCTCGGAGAAACTTGTCACATGTTGCAAAAACAAAACAAAAGTCTTTAAACACGACAAGTTGCACAACCTGCCTGCCAGATACACGCATACAGTCCATATTAGTGGAAATAACCGTCAGAGCTGCTGTTATGGAGCATTAATCAGCAAGCGCAGTAGAGAATTCGACAGCGCCGTGGTGTTGTAATAAGGAATGTTTGATATGGCACGTCAGGATTTCGTGATTATCGTCATTTCCCACGATTTCAGACAAACACACTGTACGTGTTTCCTCTCGGTTCTGAGCAGTCTTAATTCAGGTCGAGCTGGATGTAGGATCGTGTGTGTGTGTGTGTGTGTGAGAGAAATCGGCTGCTCTGGTCGTTTTTGAGGAAGATTAGCACAGCGGTGTGTGGATGTGAACCCGGGTCGGCGTGAAAGCCGGACCATCGTGTCGACGTCGACGAGCTGCACTTTGCTCCCTGTAGGAGTGCTGGGCTCTCGTCTGCGCAACCACATCGAAAACAAACGGATCTTTATTAGGGTCATAAATATTGACTTTGTGCTGCTCTGTTTGCCTGCTAGGTCTTTTTTTTTTTTTTCTTTGTGCGATTGTCTGTAAGATTATGTCTCACAGAGCAGCAAATAAACTCTCTCTAACTCTCTCTCTCTCTCTCTCTCTCTCTCTCTCATTTTAGCATCAAGTTGCTAGCAGTTCAGGACCTGGCCGATCAACAAGCGCTGGATAAGGTATTGCTGCATGTTACAAACGTTTCTCTTCATTGCGTCCTTATTCCCACGTGAGAGATCTCTTCCCACAGGAAAGAGATATCTCGAAAATCGACGTGGCCTAGAACAACAAGGCCTGGAACAGCAGCCGTCGCGTTTTCAATGCAAGCGTAAAGCTTTTCGAGGAGCTGTGACAGTCATGCACGTAAACAGTCACTTAACCTGTAGCGAAGGGAAAGCCGCCCTTTAGACTCCAGTTAATGTAAAACTTCACACCGAGGTCCATCGATGAACGTTTTCAAATACACAAATATCAGTCTCTGTTTAGCGCTTGAAATATCTGTCTTCTTGACTTGAATGAAACGACGAGGACGATGAAGGACGACGGTGTCGCGGCGTCGCAGTGACGAAGTACATGAAGCGCTC
Organism: Ameiurus melas; assembly: GCA_012411365.1. Taxonomy (NCBI): domain Eukaryota; kingdom Metazoa; phylum Chordata; class Actinopteri; order Siluriformes; family Ictaluridae; genus Ameiurus; species Ameiurus melas. The sequence goes on from CM022765.1 coordinate 22,864,387, forward strand.
CACATGGAGTCGTGGTGAACCTCGAACTGTAACACAAATGGTGGTCTAGACTACGACTGTCTAGACAGATGACTTTCTGAATAATAATCAGTCGGGTATGTCTTCATTCAGATTGAGTGTCGTTTCAGTTGGTATCATTCACGTTAAGCCTTTACGAGGGATGAGCTTGTTCTAACACCACGCTTGGGGTGGAATCTGCTTAGAGGCAGTATGTAATTTCTTACAAAAGCCAAAAAACAACTAAACAAACTGCAGCATGTTATGTTTTCTACTTTGGAAATCTTAGATCTTAAAGTTACACCTTTTACCTCTGACTGTTATAAAGTGCTAACACTGGAGACTCCTTGCAGAAATTCTCCAAAGAAACGTCTCCTCTTCACTTCACTAAACTTCACTATATGTACACGGTCTCGCACATTTTAACTACGTTGATATGGTACTTCTTTCATACAGGTCTCTGTGAATGAGCTGTTACTATACAGTTCAATTCAGTTGTATTTGTATAGCGCTTTTAACAATGGACATCGTCCCAAAACAGCTTTACAGAAATGATATAAACTCAGAATATACATGTAAAACGTATGAATTTGCCCCTAATGAGCAGGCCAGAGGTGGCATGGCGAGTCCCTGAGACGACATGAGGAAGAAACCTTGAGAGGAACCAGAGTCCAAAGGGAACCCGTGCTCATCTGGGTGATAGAATCCCTTCTATAAATGCGCTAATACTACATGGTCAAATAGTGCGGTTGTGTAACCGGGGAAATTCATTACAATTTTAACATGAAGGCTGTTTTGTTGAACTTCTCCACTGGTCACCAATGGAGACTTGAGTGCGGAACTGTTTGTGGGAATGGCAGTGCTGAGGCTTTAATAGCAATTGTAGTCCTGGCCATCATAGCATAACTGTTCATATGAATTGAGGCCCAAAGCCATCTTTTTAGGTGGTACCATCCTCAGTAATCTTGTGATCTTTAGACTGCTCCATGTGGGGCCATCCTCAGCAGCAGCATGTGACTTCCAACTGATGAGAACTCCAACCAGAAGCAGGGCATCAGGATGGTTCAGGCAGATCTGGAGAGCAGAAAGGGTCAGGAACACGTGGAGTATCATGTGTAACTCTACAGAAAGCGAGAGGGAGAGATCCCGTAATGGTTACGGACAATGTACTTCATGTGAGTGCAAGCAGCGACTCTGGCGAGACTAGATATGACAGCATAACTAAAAGGGAGAGCCAGGAGGTAACACATACATGAGGGCACACTGGGACATACTGTAAGGTGGCCAGCCACTCCACCATCAACAAACCTGGGTGAACGTGTGAAAGTGGCGTCGGGGAGACGGGAGGTGACCGCATCCAAATATCCCAGTTCACCACAACACTCTATACCTGTGAGCCTCTAGATCTGCACATTTACCTAAGAACAAAACTATTCCCAAAAAATTTGCCTAAAGAAATACATTTTCGGCCTGGGCTTAAACACTGAGCCTGTGTCTGAGTCCCGAACACTAATAGGAAGACTGTTCCATAACTGTGGGACTTTGTAAGAGAAAGCTCTTCCCCCTGCTGTAGACTTCACTATTCGAGGTACCGTCAAATATCCTGCACCTTTTGATCGAAGTAAACGTGGCGGATCATAAAAGACCAAAAGTTCGCACAAGACTGTTTAGTGCTTTATAGGTTAATAAAAGTATTTTATAATCAGTGTGAGATTTCACTGGGAGCCAATGCAGTGTGGATAAGATCGGGGTGATGTGGTCGTATCTTCTGGTTCTAGTTAGGACTCTAGCAGCTGCATTCTGGACTAACTGGAGTTTATTTATATTCCTACTGGAACATCCAGACAGTAAGGCATTACAGTAATCTAATCTAGAGGTGACGAATGCATGAACCAGTATTTCTGCATCATGTAGTGACAATATGTTTCTTATCTTAGAAATATTTCTGAGATGAAAAAACGCTATCCTAGTAATTTTATCTACATGAGCATCAAATGATAGACTGGAGTCAATAATCACTCCGAGGTCTTTAACTGCTGTACATGATGAAACAGAAAGACCATCCAGAGTTACTGTGTAGTCAGGAAGATTACTTCTAGCTACACGTAATAAAAGTATTTCTGTTTTATCAGAATTAAGTAGTAGGAAGTTAGTTAACATCCAACGTCTAATGTCATTTACACAATCCTCAATTTTACTAAGCTTCTGTCTGTCCTCTGGCTTCGCTGAAACATACAGCATAACAGTGGAAGATAATTCCATGTTTACGAATAATTTGTCCTAGGGGTAACATATATAAAGTAAAAAGCAGTGGGCCTAAAACAGAACCTTTACTTCTCTGTGCATACTGAGGTAACCATTTACATGTACGCACTGATAATGATCGGTCAGATATGACCTGAGCCAGGAGAGGACCGTTCCCTTAATGCCAACAACATTTTCTAATCTATCAAGGAGAATAGTATGATCAATGAAATAAAAGCTGCACTAAGGTCGAGGAACACAAGCAGCGAGACACAACCCTGATCAGAGGTCAGTAGTAGGTTATTTACTACTTTAACTAAAGCTGACTCTGTGCGATGATGAGGTCTAAATCCTGACCGATACATTTTATGAATGTTGTTCCGATGTAAGTACGAGCATAGCTGCTGTGTACAACCTTTTTTAAGATCTTGGAAGTGAAGGGGAGATTTGATATAGGTCTACAGCTGGACAATTGAGACGGGTCAAGGTCAGGTTTTTTAATCAGGGCTTTAATAAATGCTAGTTTAAAGGATTTAGGTACACAGCCAGTGCTGAGGGAAGAATTGGTTATTTTTAGAAGGGGGTCGATTACTTCTGGAATAATCGGTTTACTATAGGAACCATCACGTAATAGAACAAGTTCATTAATATACACCTGTGACTTGCAGCTGACCAATCAGAATCGAGAATTTAACAGCACTGTGATTATAATAACTGGGCGAGACCTGTGTCCATGAGGAGCACGAGAAAAAATGGCGACTGCGTTCTGACGAATGACGAAGGGTGCATTCTTTATATTCTTATATTATTTAAAAGATCTCTCTCTCTCTCTCTCTCCTCACACTGGTCCAACAGAAGTGTGGCTCATTGCTATTTCTGAGGTGATAGTTGTGTGCAAGACGTGCACGTCCACTGGAAGCCGGTCATCTATAAATACCATGGCTGTTACTGTGTGTGTGTGTGTGTGTGTGTGTGCGTTCCCTTGAACATTTCTTAGATCACAGAAAAGATGAGCTTTTACTGCACACCATCCATCGTTTAAATTGCTTGTGAAGGCCATAGCATGTGATTTTTACATCATTTTCACCCTCGTCAAAACCCTCGTGAGCCCTCGTGAACGGGGGCGGAGTCATCCTCGTGTCCTGTGGACAGGGGCGGAGTCATCCTGGAATGGTCCCCATTGGGATAGAAATGTTTTCGCACGGGTTAAGCAGGACTTAACCTGAAAAACACCGGTTTACTGTGTGTAGTGCTGAAGATGATCTAAGTGACGTAAAGGAGACAGCTCTGTCCTGATAGACAGGTGCATCGTAGGAGATAAACGTAGCATTATGGGTTAGATATGCGCCATAAAGATTAGAGAAAGGGTAATTAACGGCGAACTATAACCGCTAATGGAGCGTGTGGGAGTGTGTGTGTGTGTGTGTGTGTGTGTGTGTTCTGTTCAATCTGCTGTCTGCATGAATCCTGCACGGTGTTAAAGTAGGTCAGCAGAGCAGTGTGTGCGTGAGAGCGAGAGAGAGAGCGAGAAGAGAGAGAGAGAGAGAGAGACACTGCTGCTCCTAATGGACATGTCCCAAATCTCTCCATCCTCCCTTTTTCTGTTTTGTTTTGTTCTTCACTTCGCTTTCAAGTCCCCTTGTCTGATTCACTCCGTCACGTCTTTACGCTCTCTTCGCACTCCTCTTTCTCTTTTCATACCTACTTCTCTACTCTCTCTCTCCATTTCCCCCGTACCTCTCTCTCCCCTGCCTTCACCCTTCACCCTGTTTGTTGTGCCGCACTTTAAAGTTGGGCTGCAACGACTAATCGATAAACATCCATCATCAAAATGACCCACGGCGACTTTCTTCACGCGTTAGTCGGGTCTGACGGTAGAACGTGTGATCGTGTGTACATGTGAGACGTGTGGTATGTTTTCAGAATAAAGGAACGTGTTACTGTGTTAATGAGTGTGTGTGTGTGTGTGTGTGTTACTGCAGAATATTCAACTTCTTAACACTTGCGTTTTTAGTAAAATGGCTTAACTTCTGCTTTGACGCTTGTGGACAATCAGTTTGGGGTTGTTGGGTTTTTTTTTTTTTCCAAAAATATAATGTTAATATATTTTTTAAATCCTTTGCACGATGTACAGCGCAGCCCACAGATCCATTTCTCATAGCCTTCGGTCTGCACAGTGTTTGAAGGACAACGTCGAGCGGAATGTGAGAGAAAGTTGTAAAAAATTGGCCTTTTAATCCACTGATGCGATTAATCGAAGAAATAATCGACAGATTAATCGAGTATCAAAAGAATCGTTAGTTGCAGCTGTACTTCAAAGTCCTCCTTTCTTCTTCTCTCTGCATTCATGTCTCTCTCTCTCTCTCTCTCTCTCTCTCTCTCACTTTCCTCATTTTATTTATACTTTCCATGACTTCTCACCCCTCCTTCCACATTCCTGATTTTTCTGTCCTGCTCTCCTCTCCCTTTTTCCCACTGCACTGCAGTCCGGCTGAGTCATATGTGTGTGTGTGTGTGTGTGTGTGTGCGCGCGCGCAATTTCACGCTGCATGTTTCTTGTCCTTCTGTTCTGCAGCAGTGAGTGCTGTACAGTTTGTCCTTATGTCAAATTACATTCTGTGCTCACAGTGAAGGAGGCGTGGCCTCTGTATCGGTCAGTCACAGTGAAGGAGGCGTGGCCTCTGTATCGGCCAGTCCCAGTGAAGGAGGCGTGGCCTCTGTATCGGCTAGTCCCAGTGAAGGAGGCGTGGCCTCTGTATCGGTCAGTCCCAGTGAAGGAGGCGTGGCCTCTGTATCGGCTAGTCACAGTGAAGGAGGCGTGGTCTCTGTATCGGCCAGTCGCAGTGAAGGAGGCGTGGTCTCTGTATCGGCCAGTCCCAGTGAAGGAGGCGTGGCCTCTGTATCGGCCAGTCCCAGTGAAGGAGGCGTGGTCTCTGTATCGGCCAGTCCCAGTGAAGGAGGCGTGGTCTCTGTATCGGCCAGTCCCAGTGAAGGAGGCGTGGCCTCTGTATTGGGCTAGTGCCAGTGAAGGAGGCGTGGCCTCTGTATTGGTCAGTCCCAGTGAAGGAGGCGTGGCCTCTGTATTGGTCAGTCCCAGTGAAAGAGGCGTGGCCTCTGTATGGCTAGTCACAGTGAAGGAGGCGTGGTCTCTGTATCGGCCAGTCACAGTGAAGGAGGCGTGGCCTCTATCGGCTAGTCACAGTGAAGGAGGTGTGGTCTCTGTATCGGTCAGTCACAGTGAAGGAGGCGTGGCCTCTATCGGCTAGTCACAGTGAAGGAGGCGTGGTCTCTGTATCGGTCAGTCACAGTGAAGGAGGCGTGGCCTCTATCGGCTAGTCACAGTGAAGGAGGCGTGGTCTCTGTATCGGTCAGTCCCAGTGAAGGAGGCGTGGTCTCTGTATCGGTCAGTCACAGTGAAGGAGGCGTGGTCTCTGTATCGGTCAGTCACAGTGAAGGAGGCGTGGTCTCTGTATCGGTCAGTCACAGTGAAGGAGGCGTGGCCTCTGTATCGGTCAGTCCCAGTGAAGGAGGCGTGGCCTCTGTATCGGTCAGTCTCACTGAAAGAGGTGTGGTCTCTGTGTCTCAGTCTAAGTGAAAGAAGGGGGTGGGGGGGAGAAAATGTTTCCTTGCTCATGGTTAGAGAGATTGTGTAGGTGTGATGGTGAGATCATTTAGTATTTCCTTTAATAATGATTTATTCTTGTATTAATGTTCACTGCACAAAGAGTGCAACATTAAGACAATCCGGAGGTCCATGTACACACAGTTACACAAAGTGTCAATTGTGTGCTGGGGAACAGGACGATAAACACGCAGGACTTCACTGAGAGCAGCAAAGTAAAGTAAACACTCGCTACACTGAACAGGAGCAGCTTGAGCACAAAGTAAAGGCGTAATGTTGACTCTGCAAACTGAATGTGACCAAGGCCATCATAAGTCTGACTCGTGTTGATATCAGGGGAATCGGTGACTTCATATCCCACTCATAAGCGTCGTTTCAGAATTAATCAGCAGCAGCTCACGTCAGCAATGTTCTCTGAAATAAATGGAGGAATTTAATCACCCGGGACTGGACGGTTTGCTTCAGAACAGTGCTGTGAAATCTCGTTCCCAACAACAACAACAAAAAAAACCTTCTTGGCACCAAGTAAAATCATACGGCTTGAATTATTCCCTGAAAGAAAACTCGGATTCACAGGAAACGGTTTCTAGAGTTTCATTTCCTTTCTTGGTTTGTTTCACACTTCTAGTAATATCCTTCTGACCCTGAAATGAGCTCCTCGTCCTTCCTGATTCGTTTCACTTTAAGTAAACCCCGCCACCGTCGTCCCCCCAAATATGGATTTTTATGTCATGAACAGTATTTCCATCACATTTATTCAATATTTTTGGAGCCATAGAGCGTTCTTCCCACCACTGTAACACGGAAAATCACCACGAGCCCCTCTGACTAGGCCTCGCACACCCCACTTTGAGAACTACTGAATGATAGAACGTCACTTAATGTCGAGGGATGGCCAGAAGCAAGTCGGTCACCTCCTGACACACAGATCGTCTGCGTTCCTATGTGAAAGTGCTTCAGCACGGTTCGGACACGATTGTTTCTTTCGTCCGTGAGCGCGTGAGGAATCTGCCGGCCGACTGCCTCCACCCGTGTGTTGGCTCTTATCGAGAGCGAGTCTCTGCCAAAGCTCCTTTCCAATACCGATATATTCCCATAGAGTAACTCGAGTATCTCTGTGCATGCGCAGATCTAGAGATCTCCAGGCTTTCAGATTTAAAGAGGGGGAAGCTTTTCAGGTTCCAACCTAAATGACGGTTCTAACCCCTTTTCCCTCGGAGATCACAGGGGAGTGCAGTCCTGAGTGGGAATCGCACTAATTATAGACGAGAGTTTATGGTAAATGTCAAAGCGCGCCGATCGGATTGCATGCAGCTCCGCGCCGCTGTTTTGGCAGCGTTGCAGGTTGGGGTCGAGTATTTAGGGCGGATCTGATCCGCATTCCGTCGCCGTTCTGTCTGTCAGTCTGAATGCGGGATCGCTCAGGCGTTCGTTGTTATTGTTCATTTTCATAATTGTTACACTGACTTAGACGTGTGGGGTGTTTTGTTCAGTGGAGTGCAAAAGTTTGCATACCCTTAGGAGAAACTTAAGAAGGCGAGCGGTTTCGTTATACAGCCGCAGCGGGTATTAGAGTGTTGTGTTCTACTGATATTCCTTCGTTATTCCAGCGAGCAGAAGCGGTACCGGTGAGACGTTAACATCCGATCCGTCCAAGCTTTCGCAATCGCAGAAACGAACATAAACGCCAGGATATTCCGAGGAGCTCCGGAGTAGATTTTCCGAAATGGCAGCAGGTCTCGCGGACCAGGGACCGAGACGCGTCGTGTGACGTCATCACACGAATCCCGCTCGGATTCACGTGCGTCGAACATGAGTACGGCGGAACGGTCTCGTTTGCCAACAAACGTCACCGCGAAAGACCATTTCGTGCGATTTCGCCAGTGGTTTTCCGCAAAATAACAAAAGCACGGAATAACAAATTTTAATAATCGCAAATTTTGAAGAAAGCCGCAGCGAAGTCGAGCGTTTCTGAGCCGCAACGATCACACACACACACTCACACACGCCAGAAAACCCCAAAACGCTGCGTGAATGTGAATGTTTTCGTTTTCCATTCAAAAACCATATCTGAGGCAAAGATTTGGACCCGGCTGTGTAACTGTACGATAAACAGACGAAAAGAAATGTACAAATCTCTGAAGATTAGGTTAACCTAACTGAGATTAGGTTGTGTCCAAAATACACATTGTCGTCTAGGTAACATTGTTACCTAGACGACAATGTGTATTTTGGACACTTAACCTAACCTCAGTCTGATAATAAACAAATAATTATTTGAAAAAGGGAAATAAAAAAAAAAAGAAGTCCTTTATCAAAGAAAAACATACACTGACTTTTAACATATATGGAAGGAGTCTCCAGTGTCAGTGTAACTGTTACTGTTTTCCACCATGGGGAAAGTCTTCAAGATGGCAGACTGTGTGTGTTGAGTTGTGTTTTGGGGTTTATTTGGTGTGTAGTTAACATCGAGAGAGTGAGAAAGGGAACAGTGTTCAGTGTTGTAAGTGATAACAGTGACTAACTTATTGGAAAATAAGTCACTGATTATTCCTTACTCAGTGCAGTGGAGTTGGTACTACATTTGTTTTGAATCCTTTTAATAGTGTGTGTGTGTGTGTGTGTGTGTGTGTGTGTGTGTTTCAGTTTTGCACAGAGCTCAATCAGCCAACTCTCTCCAGTGTGTGTAATTGGAAAGGCCCTCGTGGCATGTGGAAATGTGCTGCTTCTGGGAAACCCACTGGAGACTCCTGTATAGTAAGTATACACACACACACACACACACACAAGCGTATATAAAATATATGCTGCTGCCAACACAGTGTGCGGAGGTTTGCTGTGTAACTGCTGCTCATGGTGTTTTATTCGAAGGGTTCAGAATATTCCGGTTTCCTCTGGGACTCCTCGGCTGGCATCCAGCTGAAAGAGGCCGTGGTTTTGGAGAGCGCAGTTGCTAACGGCAACGGGAACGACGCCCAGCCCAAAGCCTACCTTGGACACTTTTCTGTAAGTAACAGCGGCTCTGGCGAAAGGGCAAACGGGGGATCAGCGCGGCTCATGGCGAGCGCCTTGTGTTTGCGCGAGTTTGTTTGGTAACCGCTTTCCTGTAAACTTTGTGCGTTCTTGAACAGTTACAGTCCCCCTGAGGAGAATATTGGACCAGCAAGGCAAACTATATCGTTTCCACTGTGGTAAATAAATATGCGACGATGGATCAGAATTCCAGCGCTCGTTTCCCCGTCTAGACGTGTTAATCGTACAGTCGTGAAACAGACGTGTTCTAAAATAACACGTCGTGTGTTACATTACACTCACTATGTGTTATGCATTTAACACGTGCTGTGTTCGTACATTTCCACACAAAGATGTGTTTAAAAACACACACACACACACACGCGAGGTGTTGTTTATACTTTTTCCCCCTGCAATTATCCTAAAATGTCATTTGTCTGTAGGCTAGAATTCTATTAAAATTGCCCACAAAATAAACACGGTTCCATCTGAAAAGCTGTTAAAGAGGAAAAAGAGCGTCGGTTAGTTGTTCGCTCCAAAATATGGACCAACACCTTTGGGCTTTAACTGAGAAATTGTGTTACAGAATCCCACATTGTGAAGTTTTGTGAAATGTGGCTCTCCTAATGAACAAAATGGCGCCGCAGGAAAATCTAGCTGATTTACGAATATTTATTTTCCCGCTTTCCGCAGCTCGCTGTGAATTTTTTGCACAACCTACTGTAATTACGTCAACCGACATTACAGAGATAGTGGAAATAATTAGAACCTACCGTAACCCCATCGTCTCTTCTCGTCACGTTAACCTCGTGAAGAACTTTCGGCATTACTGAGCTAGCGAAGTTCCATTAGCCACTGACTGTCTGCACCTGTTACCCAGCATTAACATTCGCCCAATACATGAAGGAACACTGCTCTAACCCATCCTCCTAATGCTAATTACTACAGCTAGCCTTGTCCGAAACACTTGCTAAATGTAGTTAATGTTAACCCTCTCTGTATTACATCATGGTGAATAGCAGTAATGCTACGTCACTATCGTTACCTTTCTAAAAGGTAATGGGGATGTCTAACATTACCGCGAGGTGTATGCTAAAGTAATGTTATTAACTCAGGGTTAGCATCACGCATCTAGCATCTATCTGGATGCTAGCTAGCTAACCCTAACTCGGAGCCTCAGATAAGATACAGACTGTGAGAATTATAGAATAACCTCAGTCCGTATTTCACATCCATCATAAACGCATGACACTAGTAGTGTAACTCCAGCACTGAGGAAGCAGTACATGATATTCACTGTTGAAGCTGTAGCGATAGGTCACGTTATCATTTATCAGATAATTTACCACGTGTTGAAATATTAATAACACAAAGAAGTGTGTAGGATATTAACACATCCTTTCTGAGAGTGTAGAACATGGCACTTTTTTTGTTTACCTTGGCCATGTCTGCTCCGTGTCTGGTTGCTCAGTACACCAGCGGTTTCTTTCTTGTCCAGAACGTTCCAGATTGTTCTATCGGCTATGCCCAGTGCTTGTGCAATGCCTCTGATCATTTTTTTCCCCTTTTCTCAGCTTCAAAAATGGCTTGCTTTCCTCCCGTGGACAGCTCTCTGGTCTTCATGTTGGTTTATCTTTTTAACAACGAATGCAGTCTTCACAGCTCAAACCTAGGGCTCGAACCAAGAGATAGTAATTCTTTAAACAATCAATCTGACCGGGCACACCTGGGCAGCAGGACATCACGGGCGCCAGTATTTCTGATCACCAAATGTCTTCAGTGTGTAGATGAAATCAATAGACTTGGCCGTGCTGTTCCAATACTTTCGGAGTGGAAAGTAAATGTAGATTTGTGCACATTACGTTGTTTTATTTATTTAAATTTGATTTGATCTTAAGATCGCTTGCCAGAGAGGTTCACATGCCGTCTGGTTGAGATCGGAGGTGTGCATCAGGACCGGGATCCCTCTAGTGATGTAGCCAGAATTAATTCCAGGCTGGATAAGGAAATTGCGTGAGCTGTACAATAAAAACTGATGAGCCTGCTTCAGACTTGCTTGTTTTGGCTGGATGCCAGAGTCATTTTATCATCATAACTATACATCATTTTAGGTACAATCATCAAACCAACAGCCAGTCTTGCCATGTTAATAGCGTTGCTATAAAATACTTTCACGACGGTTCCATTGAAAATGCTGGTTATAGTGGGGGAAGTGATCTCCTCCTGCAGTAAACCTTCCGTCCTCCTCAGCCCATCATCTCGATATCACTATGCTCAAGAGTTTTCAGTCAGTAAAGAAAAGTGCATGATTTCTGACGGGTTAATCCGGTTTCTCACTCGAGTAACCAATAAAATACGATTAAACAAGTTAACGTTCACGCTCATTTGGCATCCGGGGCGGTTCCATGTAGACTCGTCATGATGATACAGTTTGGACACTGCATGGACATCACTACGGTGCATGTTACTGAACACAATGTCTTTGACATTTGAGTAGCATTCGCGTAGTGTGCTTATAACGATGTTCATAATGAGACGCGCCGTATTTGTGTCATATTAACCACCAATAAGTGTTTGAAACTGGGGAAATATTTCCATCACACACCCCTAGCTACATTCATTGAGGTGTCCGATCTGTGTTTCTGTAACCAGATCGGATCGTCCGAGCTCACCGTCCTGAACGTGCACGTCAAACCTCCATCGACGCCGAAGCAGCAGAACGGGCGGAGCCACAAATCTGACGAGGTGAAAGCCCATAGGCTGAGCCCTGGCCTACAGGAGACTCTGAGAGGTTAGTTCTTAACGTCCCAGAATGCACTGGGTGGGACGTATTGGCTGTGTGTCAGGGACTTTGTGCTGATGGAGCAGCAGCAATGAGCTCAACTGGAGCGCAGTGCAGCATAAGGACACTGACAGAATTTCTTTCAATTTGAATGTACCAATACCAAGCTTTTTATCTACAGCTTCCTCGTGTACTCGAAAGCACCGTGTAAGTTTGAGTGTGCTCAGAGTGCAGGTTCTCTCTGTAGGGGTGAAGAACGTGTTGGTTGTCGGGGGCTTTGGTCTTCCTCCGGACAGTGCTCAGTTTGAGCCTCTGAAGAAGGAGAAGCTGAGCGCCCTCGTGCCTTCCTCGGTCAACACCAACATCAGCACCAAAGCACCGCAAGGATCCAGCTGCATGGACAACATCTGGGCCAGCCGTAGCATCAAGAAACTCTACACGGGTAAATACCTGGCTCCTACTAGAATGCTATACATGACTGCTACTTGTATATATATTATGTTTATTCTAAACTACACACTATGGAGTATATACAGACGGAGCATTCTATATACACTGAATGCTCAGTTCTGATTGGTCAGCGGCTCGGACAGTAGTTGCTACAGGTTTATATTAGTACACTAACAACTCATTCACAGAGACCGATTGTTACAGGTTTAAAAATGTTTAAAAATTACAAATGGCTCCTTTAACGCTTCAGTCGTGCTCTTTTAGTCCTTTTGCTGTTAATTTGGTGGGTTAGAGTGGGAATAAAACACTGAAATGTGCAGAGTAGGGGGACTAAAGGAGAAGGATTAGCAGAAAACTGTACATCTTTGCTAGAAATATTCACACTTCTGTAACTGTCTTTTTGGTGTGTGTGTGTGTGTGTATGTAGGTCATTGCTTGGTCGTGAGGGAGGGCCTGACGAACCCCTGGATCCCTGATAACTGGTCGTGGGGCGGAGTGGCCTCGGAGCATTGCCCCATCGTGGCCGAGTTTTACACAGATTACACTAATGAGAAGATGACGAAGGAGCCAATGCACAATGGAAGCAACGTGGCAGTGGTGGAGAGGGATGACCTCACACCCAAACATGAGCGGTGACCTTTGACCTCGGGCTGTGGAGACGGTCATGGTGACGGAGAGACTGAGATGGACTGAGGCTGCATCTTTTCCAGCTGTTGTACAGTAGAAATTATTTTGAATGTAGAGAAATAATCAGATATTTATGGAAATGAGAGAGATGTATGTATAATTTTTTTTTCAAATTACACAAGTGCTAAAAACTTTTTAATGAAGTATGTGGAATAAAGCAATACTAAGAATTTAACTAAAATGTAATACAAATTGTATCTGTGTTATAGATATTGTTTGTGATATGTTCTCTTACCAAGCTTGACAGCACAGAGGCCACGCCTCCTCCTCTAAGACTGACAGCACAGAGGCCACGCCTCCTCCTCTAAGACTGACAGCACAGAGGCCATGCCTCCTCCTCAAAGACTGACAGCACAGAGGCCATGCCTCCTTCTCTAAGACTGACAGCACAGAGGCCATGCCTCCTTCTCTAAGACTGACAGCACAGAGGCCACGCCTCCTTCTCTAAGACTGACAGCACAGAGGCCATGCCTCCTTCTCTAAGACTGACAGCACAGAGGCCATGCCTCCTTCTCTAAGACTGACCGCACAGAGGCCACGCCTCCTCCTCTAAGACTGACCGCACAGAGGCCATGCCTCCTTCTCTAAGACTGACCGCACAGAGCACGCCTCCTTCTCTAAGACTGACAGCACAGAGGCCACGCCTCCTTCTTAAACAGCACAGAGGCCCGCCTCCTCTCCTAAGACTGACCGCACAGAGGCCACGCCTCCTCCTCTAAGACTGACCGCACAGAGGCCACGCCTCCTCCTCAAAGACTGACCGCACAGAGGCCATGCCTCCTCCTCTAAGACTGACCGCACAGAGGCCATGCCTCCTCCTCAAAGACTGACAGAAGCCACGCCTCCTTCTAAGACTGACAGCACAGAGGCCATGCCTCCTTCATAAAGACTGACCGCACAGAAGCCACGCCTCCTAAGACTGACAGCACAGAGGCCATGCCGCCTTCTCTAAGACTGACAGAAGCCACGCCTCCTTCTCTAAGACTGACGGGTACAGAAGCTAAGCCATACAGGTGTGTGTGCGTGTACACGTGTAACATTTCCACATTCCAGAACGTTGATCTGTAATCCATCACTGCAACCTCCTGATTCAAGTAACAGTGACTCCGCGCTGCTGAACATTTACAACTACAGAAACTAATGAATTCGTCTCTACGAAGTAGAGTTTTTACATTTAAAACATCAAATCGTACAGGAAACATGCAGGGAAGGGACAATTAAAGGTCAAACAGCAAAGTCCAGTTTGGGACGTGACACACACACACACACGCACGCTGGTGAGGGTCAGAAACGCGGTGGCCTTCTCCTACTAAACGTTCTTTATCTCTGAGTGTACAGTTTCGTTCAGGTCAGTGAGCTGATGATGTGAAGAACCGAACCTGTACATGTGGAGAGCCAGTGCTAAATTTGGTCTATAAACACTATATAACCAAGAACAGAAGTAGAGGTACAGCGCCCTCACCAGTCTGAGTTTAGACTCCAGATTTTATACTCGGCTGTTTTATTTTACATTGACATGCATCCCTCTCACTGAAGCATGATGGTGGTAGCATCATCTGGAGCTTTACCCTCAGCCCCTTGCTGACTAATTCTCTTTACGGACTCCGTTCTCTTCATTTCCACTCCTTCAGTGGACGGACTCCTCTCGTCACGGTTGAGACCATTTTCACAATAACGGATTTAATGATGATGAGCCATAGGATTTTCCCTTTTTGTGGATTTTCCCAACTCAAACCCTGACACTCTTCCGGAAGATTTTACTCATGGACTAGTTCTGGAAGCTTGTTGGTCTTCATGATGCTGTGTGTTCTCTCACAAACTCTTGAGGCTTTTATATTTGCATTTATATTAGCATCTGGGAACACTATACACAGATGGACTAATTATGCAACTTCTAATTGATGGGTTTCACGTCAACGGGGGTGAATACTTATGCAATAACTACTTTGATGTTTTGGTGGTGGTGTTTTTTTTCCTCCACTTCAGCAGTATGGGGTGTTTTTGTGTAGATTCATGACATATCCACATTAAATCCATTTCATTTGCAGGTTAGAAAACTACAACATGTGGAAAAGTTGAATTCATACTCTCCACTGTACTGTACAACTGAGCTGGTGTGGTGTGAGAGCGCCATCCAGTGGTAGCAGGACTGCAGTGACGCACTGAGCTGGTTATCAGATGTATACAGAGCTCTGAAATTAACACAAGCTCCAAAAGGAGGAAAATAACATAAGAATTCACATCCCCAATAAGTTGAACTTTATGGACAGATGGTATTGTGTGTGTGTGTGTGTGTGTGTGTGTGTGTGTGTGTATTCCCTCACACTAATGGCGTTTCTAATGCTAATAAATGCTAACACCAGTGAGCACAATACCTCAGGGAAAAAGCCTTGTTAGCTGTTTGTTGCTATTTTCCCATCATGCACTTTAAAAAAAAAAGAAGAAATTATCACATGCCATTAAAATGAATTGGAAAAGCCCTCAAATCCCTCCCAATCGTATACGGTCACGCTTCAGAACTCGATTCAAGCCCCACATGAACCAGCTAGTTAGTTAGCTCCTGTAGCTGCCCAGTGGATTACGGTTCTAGCTTTGGCAGAGCAGCACATGTTGACATTTCTGAAGGTTTTCAGCCACAGACGACGTATGTACAATGATATAATGACCAGAACGAGCGTCACGGTCCCGGTTTGATCCGGCATAGTATGAGAACGGAGCAAATTTATTACGGTTTGACACGTCCATGAACATCAGAACACCACACGTTCCTCACGCGTTGAGGATCCTTATTTCAAACGCCCGGTGTTCCTACAAGACGATAAACATGATGCTGAAAACGTCTGGACAAAATTTACAAATCAACATACCTGATATTTAAAGAAGTCGCAGAAATGCCGATCTACAACAACAACAAATGTATCATAGGAAAGATCAAAGGCGGGGTGTATCCCAAATGCTAGTGTCGGGAAGAAGAGATCTCATTCGATTGCATTATATAACTAGTAAATAGAACAGTGTACAAATGCTGAATTTACTGCCTGTTCGCCATGTTTACTATTACATGTGAACAACTTTCACAAGTTTGAATATTTTGATCTTCAGGACTCACGTGATGCTTCAGTACAGTAGAACCCACAGTAGAACCCTACAGTAGAACCCATGGAAGTCCAATGGTTCGAGTCAAATTACAGGGTAAATACAGAGCCTTTCCTTCAGAATTCACCAACATGGGTGAAGAAAATGCTGACAAGGTCGTGTCGTCTTATTTGCATTGTTATTATTTACCTTTACCTTGTGGTTATATCCTTAACTAGCTTATTCTTGGTGTCTACACTGTCCAGGCACCTAACTACAGACGTCATGACTGTCTAAACCTGCGTATATCGCCAGAGGGAAGCGTGGTGGTGGTAGCGTCTTGACTTCTGGGATAACTGCTCGGGTCAAACGCACGACTCCGTACACTCCTGTATGGTTTAATTACCCAGCAGACACTGCGAAGGAAAAAAGGGAAACTCTCTGGGAAACATTATAACCTAGTAGCTAAGCTAGTGTATGAATGTATGAGGCCCGCCATAGGACCTGTAGTGTTATGTTATAGATAACTAGCATAATTTTACACTTTGTTCACACAGACATTGGAATATAGCTAACTAACCGGAGTATAACTCAGTAAACCGACAGCGCGAGACTACCGAGATGTCTGATTAGAACGAAAATTTGGGAAACAAGGTCTGACTAGAACATATTTTGGGATGTACTTATTATAATTTTCATTCTCTTTGTGTGTAACTGAGCTGCTGTAATGAGGGAATTTCCAAAGTGTGTATCTTATCTGATCTAAAATGGCTGACAGTGTAGTAGAAATGCAAAAACGAATCCTAGCGTTTGGGACACGCCCACAAACTGGCATGAACAGACTGGCAAATCGACAGGTATATATTTCTCCTCATAAGCTGTGATCACGGCAGGTAGGTGGCACTGTGAGGTGTGTTAGTGTTCATGCAGGAACGCCCGTTTCCCTTAACAGTGATGCTGGAAACTACCTTTAGAAACAATACGCAGTGTCTTGGAATGGATTAAAAAGGGCACTTGGGTGGGTCAGAGATGCAAAGTCGGTCACACTAACACACAGATTTGTGGGAATTGGAGGTCATGGGTGTCTCCTAGCGTGCTCAGACGAGCACCTGGAGCTCTTCGTCAGTCAGCTGATTGACCGCCATGATTTTCTGGAGCTGCTCGGCGTAGCGTTCCAGGTCCTGCAGGAAGTGCGGGATTCGCACGTTCTCCATCACAGCCAGGCTCCTGAGGCGCTCCACATCCTCGTAGGACACCTGCAGAACGCACACGCCCGTGTGGGTTTGATGAGTAACGACTGAATGTCCTTATAAGACATCTTTACACCTTAATTCGCATACGAACGGCTCTAAACTACAGACGTGCGATAAAGACTCAAGCTCATTAAATAACTCGAGCGATAAGCTAGATTCGACACGCACGCGTGTTGTTAAAAGTTCTACGACGAAAAAAAACTTGGTTAAGACTGTTGGTTAACCTTCCCAAGTGCAGTGAGGAGCTGGAAGTCGATCTTCTCTCTGTGCCTGAGGATCTTCAGGATGCCGTCCAGATACACCTGGTCCTTATTGAAGCAGCCTGAGGAGATGGACAGACAAATGAGATGTAGGCTTGTGCGGTACTGATTTATTATATGGTGTCTGTTAAATGCATATCGGGTGTGTTACCAGGCTGTGAGGTGTCGGTCTGACCGCGTTTGGCCCTTACGCAGTAATCCCAGCGCGTGTCGGGATCGTGGACGAAGCGTGCGAGATCGTGGAAGAGCTGAGCGAAGGACATGTGCGCCGCCTGGTGGACGGTGTAGTAGAGCAGGGCGGCGCGCCACAGCCTAGGGTCCCTGCGGAACAGCACGCTGTGGATGCTGGCCAAGCCCTCCTCGGTGGGGTTGACCGGCTTCAGGCCGAGCTTCTTCCGCCCGTCTCCGCTGCTCCACGGCTGCTGGCTGTTATTGATGCTACGGAAATAGTGAGTACCTGAGCGATAGAGGGAGAGGGATAAGCGCACCTTCAGTGATGTGTACACTCTCGTACATCTTAGGATCCATTCGAAACGTCACGCACACGAAACACGCAACGTCATGGATCGACAGAATGCTTCTCGTACACACCGATCTCGTGCCTCAACAAGCCCTCGAGCCACTGCTCCCTGGCCGTGGAGACGTTGATGGTGAGAGTCGGTCTGCCGTTCACCACGGTCATGGAGGCTCTGGAGAGCAGGTCATCGGTCAGGTGCACCACTATCTACACACACACACACACACACACACACGCACTAGTATACTGCACAATAAACTCGTCCAATCAGCATCTATTTTATGATAAATGCTCTGATGTTCGGATCCTCAGCCTCGCTGTGCCTCATTTACCTCTCCCACGCAGCCTTCCTTCTCCATGTACTTCTTGGTGTGGGCCCGGATTCGGCCCTTGGTCAGCAAGCTTCCTCCGGTGGCCTGCTCAAACTTCTCGTAACTTCCGTACTTGTACAGAGCCAGCTCCATGATGCGCACTGCCTGGGAGAACGACATCAGCTCATCATAGAGAGGTAAAAGAACGAGTCTGACACAAGTGGCAGCAAAGCAATAATCTCAGGTCTACATGGACGCTAAGACAAGTGCCGTCTGTTCAACACTGACTTGGATATCATGTTCAATGGAGACAGAGACCTAAAAAGAGGCATTGGAGGGAGAGAACAACAACTCCATAAGGAAATAATGTTATTCAGTCTAAGGGAACCTTCATATTGGACCTTCTTGTGACCTCTTACTACATTTACTCGTGTTTGTGATGTTTAGGAGAACTGTGTGTGTTTTCTGTTGGGTCAAAATATGGAATGGTGCTAGAGGAGATTGAGAGGCAGAGAAAGAAGATGGATGGAGGAATAATTGTTAGGGTTTAAATGGTAAAAGTATGTAAAAGAAGAATGTTTTCTGTGCTTCAGAGATGGACGGATACCTGTGTGAGGAAGCAGTCAGAGGCTTTGCTGTATTTTTCCAGAACCTGTGGTGACGCTGGGTTGCTGTACTCAAACTGCGGGTTATACCTGAAGTCTGACTTGAAGAACTTGGCCTTCTCACTTTCCACATTGGATGGTTTAATGGCAGTGAGGATGCACAGCTTCTTCATGGAGTTCTCTCCGTCGCTACTGCTTTTAGCCAGCTGAGGGAGTCTTACTCGAGGTTGAGAAGCTCTATTCGGCTGGTTACCAGGACGAGGAGACAGGTCGACATGACTGCCAAGGATGGTTATATTGTTCGCTGGCCAGGAATAATGGAGGAGCTGCGATTGGCTGATGTCTCCATAGCCCTGATTTCCTGATCTGATCAGCAAGAGAGGTCTCACGTCTCGGTGTGCAGATGTGGAGACGATGCGCTGTGCTCTTTTAAACTGTCTGTAGCGGGAGTGCTTGAGCCTCTTCCCTTCTTTGTCCTCCTCTTTCTGGGGGAAGACTAGGCTGCTGGAGAACGGGATCTTTAGGGAACTGGAAGACCAGTGATCCACATACACCTGGCTTGGGCTCACAGTCTTCTCCATGACACTCAGTACACACTTCTTAGCCCGGTCTTTTTCAGCCCAGTGGAGATGCTCTGGAGAGAAATGTAAATATATGATGGAGGCATGCAAATATCCATCAGCCAGTGCAATAGCATAGCTGTTGTCAGTCCTATTGATAAAGGTGTGGCCCAGTAAAGGAGGCGTGGCCTCTGTGGTGTCAGTCCCAGTGATACAGGTGTGGTTCAGTAAAGGAGGCGTGGCGTCTGTGGTGTCAGTCCCAGTGATACAGGTGTGGCTCAGTAAAGGAGGCGTGGCCTCTGTGCTGTCAGTCCCAGTGAAACAGGTGTGGTTCAGTAAAGGAGGCGTGGCCTCTGTGGTGTCAGTCCCAGTGAAACAGGTGTGGTTCAGTAAAGGAGGCGTGGCCTCTGTGCTATCAGTCCCAGTGATACAGGTGTGGCTCAGTAAAGGAGGCGTGGCCTCTGTGGTGTCAGTCCCAGTGATACAGGTGTGGTCCAGTAAAGGAGGCGTGGCCTCTGTGGTGTCAGTCCCAGTGATACAGGTGTGGTCCAGTAAAGGAGGCTTGACCCCAGTGGTGTCAGTCCGTGTTACAGGTGTGGTCCAGTAAAGGGGGCGTGGCCTCCGTGGTGTCAGTCCTAGTGATACAGGTGTGGCCCAGTAAAGGAGGCGTGGTCTAAAATCAGATCAGAGGCTGCTTTAAATCTATCTTTCCTACACCAGATCATGAATCCCGTATGGAGGAAGAGACACACCCATACCTATTAAAGACCAATTTACAAAACTAACCGACGTAAACCAACATGACACTTTAACCAGTCTTGTATTGTCTCTCTCCTTCTGCTATTTGTGTCCCATTGTCCTGCAAAGCGAACCTCTGCATCCTCCTCGAAACTACAACAAATGGCAGATTTAGAAAATAAAGATTGATTTACTTCTCCACGGTACTAATGAGTACTAATGAACCGTTTTAAGGGGCGTGTCAGTAAAACGCCCTCCGTGATCAATCCACGAGCGATTCATTTACAGCGAGACAAAACAAAATCAACCAACGCAGCGGGTTTTCCACATCTGATCTGAGCTGTCCTGCTGCGTTCCATACCAAACCGTGGCATGGTTTGTACTCGGCTCTACTCATTTGTCTTCTACAACCGACCTCGGTGTCTGGAGCGCGCGAGCTCTGAGCATGCACCGTGCCACGCTTCATTAAAAATGATCCTGATTCTTTTGGACACTGGGAAGTACACAGGCAGCGAGAGGACTCGAGGCACCCGAGGCATCGGATCACAACGGCGGTGAGCGTCTAATGAGAGCAATGAGCTGAGAGGGCACATCATCATCATCATCATCATCATCATCATCATCATCATCACAGCCCGTTACAAACAAAGCTCCATGATGTGAAATGACCCCAGTGTAAATGTCATACATTAGTGCATTGAATGATATTGTAAACCACCATAATGTCAGTCAAATATCGACTAAAGTCTAAAGCTCCTGAATGGGTACGCCTTATTTTCTCCTCCCATCAGTCATGTCATGTTTGTCCCTTTCATGTTACAGTCAGTGATGAAGAACAGTCACAGATAGAACAGTCTTGGAAGAGCTCATTTATTTCTGCACCTCCTTAAAACTATCCCTGCAGCATTGGTGGGTTTTGACTGATCGATTGATTGGAATTCTAACATCAGAGATCATCCAGGAAACTCACCAGTAACTTTAATGGCGTCCAGCATTGCTGAGCTCCTGCTGCGGGGATGAAGCTGAGGGGAGATGAGGTCCAGCTGAGAATACTGAGACGCACGCGAGCGGTGAATATTTACATCCAAGTTTACTAGTTCACTGAAATGAAAGATCGCAGAAACGCTCCGAATTCTCACATCCACACCGCAGTCCTGTCTGTGCGCGCGCGCTGTGCGTCCCTCTGGAACTCAGCCGCGTCTTGTTGTTATGGAAACCTTACGTCATTTCCGTATGATCCCCCCCCCCGTAACATTTTTACGATAATAATACCATATACATATGTATTATGTACTATATTACTACTATGTAACATTATATTAAATGGCACAACGCATTTATATGCATTATATTGCAAGACTCCTCTTTTTCTTTTTATTTATTCACCATTACTGAAGTCGAGATCCCAGCCCCGCCCCCCGCTAGCGCCGTCGTGACGCAACGATGACGTAACCAATATGGCGGCGTGTTAGCAGCCAGTGCTCCTTATAGCGAATGTGTGTCGCTTTTAATCGCTCTTTAGAGTCTTTTATGAGTAATTCTCTCACAAAGCTGGTGGAAAATACATCACAGGATAATCTTTTATAGTTTCATTTAGTTTTCCTCTGCGCTGCCAGCTACATTTAGGCCCAGTCGCTAATTAGCTTCCGTGTTCGGCGGCCATGTTTCTCGGTTGCCTAGCAACAGTGAGACAGGAGCAGTCTACTACTCAATACGCAGTAGGACTGAAACAATAATAAAAACTTCTCCATCTCTAATCGATATATTGTTAAAGAATACTTTTTATATTGGAAGGTCTTATTATCCACAGATTTGTACACACCACTACAACTGAAAAATTCACACAGTCAAAATAATATCTCCAACATGCCGTTGCTTCCTACGAACACTCGGAGAGACGTATCAATCACCACAAGATAAACTATTCCATGCTCTGGTCTCTCTGAACCTTCTTACACCACCTGCAGAACAGAATAACAGAGATCTACAAAAACACTCAATAAAACAAGAAAAGAAAGCGTTTCCATCACGTGCTTCATGTTTAAGCTCAAAACACAAGTTTGTTGTCCATCAAGGCCAATGTTTATTAAAAGACAAAGTAAAAACGGCGGTAGAATTACAATAGACCAAAGGTGTTTTGTAGTGAAGATATATATATATATTTTTTTCAAACACAAAACAACTGTAGTCATCAATAATTGTGAGGAGTTCATGAATACGATCGTTAAGAATCACAATCAAATATCAGAAGATGGAGAGGAAGCGTGTTTGTCGCACAGTGTGTCCAGGAACATCATGCGCTGATTAGGTTTTAGAGTAGACCAATGGTAATAAGAACAATAATAACAACAACTTTCCCCCCATAGTCCGGCTGAATAAAACTCGCAGGGTGAGAAGTCTGTTTACGGAGGGTCCGTGGCAGGGGCAGAGCTCACGGGTTACAGGGCACGGGGTTTTACAGGGTGGATGGACACGTCCACGATCCTTCGATCGGCATTTCTATTGGCACCGCGTGAACACTAAACGAGCCTACGCTCTAAATCAGCAAGCTTAAGGAGCGGAACATCTGACGGCACATCCAACTCTCACCGTGTATACATATAGAGATACGTGTCCTCACTTCGTAGAAAGTTCAGTGTAAATAGCAGTTTTATTAAATTGGATGTTCAGGGGGGAAAAAAAAAAAAAAAAAAAGAAAAAGAAAAAATGCCTGTAACTATATGAATAACTGACGGGATGCCGAACAGAGCGTGCGTGTGTGCGCAGATCACTCCATGCTCTCCGGGTCAGCTTGGGCCATGTAGGCGTCCAGCTCTGCGTCCAGATGTCCCTTGGTTTTGGACATGTAGGCGTCCAGCTGATTGTCCAGCTGTTCCCTGGTGACGACGGGGCGTCCTGTTCCTCTGCCTCTACCGCGACCACGGCCTCTGGCGAGGAAACCGCCTCGACCACGCAGGCCTCCACGACCTGACGGACAGGCACAAGATGCGGTACGTTATCTTGACGTTCAACATGCACAAGATCACCAACATGGACACGGGGCTTCATATAGCATATACATCTTCTAGTAGTTTTTTTGCTTGTAGGATACTAAATGCTGCCGAGAATAATTCGATATATGACATCGTATCCAAATAAATAAATAAATAAATACATAAACGATCCCATAACTCCTCACCTCGGGCTCCAGGTCCTCCGCGTGCGGCTCCGCGGCCAATCAGAGCGGCTCCTCGACCTGTGGCTCCCCCACGCTGGCGCATTCCCCTGCGAATACCCAGACGCCCTGGACCGCCTCTGCCCTTTAGCTGACCTGTCACACAAACACACACGTTCACGTTTAATCCTTTAAAACGTGCAGCAAGACTGCAGCGGTCAACGACGTGTCTAACCCCACAGCAGCTTTAGATTTTCAGTTTGAGGAGTGGTAGTTACACCCGTCTCACTGTAATACCAGTACGCTCTCGGCGTTATTAACAGGAACTTGTAGCACTGTGATACATTTCAAGCTTGCAGTGATGTAAAGCAGGGAGAGTTCATCACACCGCACCTCTAAAAGCCAGCGCTCCTCTCATGGGACCTCCTCTTCCTCGTCCTCGGAGGCCTCGTGTAGCGCCGCGCATTCCTACCACGCCGAAGCCACGCCCCCCGGCGGCTCCTCGCATCAGCGGGCCGACGGGCCGGCCCAGACGCGCCTGGATGTTGCTCTTCCCGAGCCGCTGCTTCAGGCTCTGCGGACAGGACACGAGGAACCAAAGCGGCATGGAGAGAGGATTAGAAACCGGTCGGGAGGACAGAACCGAATCGTTCTCCGACGCCAGCGCTAACTTCTAGCATCCTTTCAAAGTTTATACTCAGTTTAGCAAACCTATTCAGAGGAAAGAAAGCAGTTTGTACATTCAACAAAAACAAAGCGTCGAGACGCGCACGCTGTCCAGCACGGACACGAGGCTGGATCACTCTTCAGATACGCAATTTAAAACTGATGTGAAAAAAAAAACAACAACAAATCTATCTGAAATGTTAGACTATGATAAAACCATCATTCTTCCTCCTTCCGCTCGTCTGTTTTTGAAGAAATTGCCATCTTCCGTTCCGAGGTTCATGTGAAGGTTTCGTCAGCGTTCGTTACATCTGAAGTTCACGTTCGAATCCTACTCCTCTGCGGTAATTAAAGCTCTGCGCACCGAGCAACAAACGCCTGACAAACGGCATTCTTTTCTACAAATGTTACGCTCGAGCGATCGTCTCGAGAACCTGGGTTTAGACACAGAACACTGAGATAAAAGTCGACATTCTGACGTGATCAAGCCAAAACAAATCTCATCACCGTCCAACTGCTTGCACACGGCAGTCTTTAGGACCTTGAGACAAACGCTGCGTTCGAGGTGAACGTGCCGAGATGGGACGTTATTGATGTTATTAAAATGAGCGACATACCGCTCTTAACGCAAACAGACAATTCACCAAAAACAGCAGATCAACCAGATCCAGGAAGTGGATTTCCAGCACAGGTGATCAGAATACTTCGGTAAAACGCGGACCGTATACCAGAACGTTTACGTCCCGTCACGTATACTTTACACGGTGTTGGCGAAAATATTTCCTCCTCGTTAAACCCGTGTCTCGACCGGACACGAGTAGCTCCTGAGTCCAGACCCGCGCCAGGTGAAGGGTGTGAGAGAAGAACCGGGCAGGAGTAACCGCTCCTCCGTCACGCAGCAGCAGTCAGGAAGGAATTCATTTCTGAATCGCGACGGGAACGCCACTCGCTCGCTGGCCGGGTAGGACAGATTATCACCGGCGTTTTGTTTAAAGGACACTTATGATTGACAATAGGATCTGGAATGGCTGATGTAACCAGGGCTTGTACAGTAAATGCGTAATGACGTCTCAGGACTGTTCAAGCACTAGTCTTTTTGTTTGGTTTTCAAGGAGAGAGCAGACTAGCTCCACAAACACAGGGGGAGGAGGAGGTGGGAATCGGATGTGCTGCTGCTCTCTGCCCCTCACTGAACAGAGCAGAGAGAGAAATAGATAGAGTGGGAGAGAAAGGAAAAGAGAGAGATAGAAATGGAGAGAAAGAAAAAGAAAAAGGGAGAGGAAAAAGAGAGAAAAAGAAAGACAAAAGAGAAAAAGAAAGAAATAGAAAAAGAGAGACAGAAAAAGAGCAAGAGAGAGACAGAGAGAGAAAGAGGAGACAGAGAGAAAAAGAGGGAAAGAGACAGCGAGAGAGAGACAGTGTGAGAGAGAGAGAGACGGAGACAGACAGAGAGACACGGAGTGTGTGTGAGAGAGAGACGGAGACAGAGTGTGAGAGAGAGAGACAGAGAGAGAGAGAGTGAGAGAAAAAGAGAGACAGAGAGAGAGAGTGAGAGAAAAAGAGACAGAAAGAGAGTGAGAGACAGAGAGAGAGAGTGAGAGAGAAAAAGAGAGGGAGAGAGAGGGCGAGAGAGTGAGAGAAAAAGAGAGACAGAAAGAGAGAGTGAGAGACAGAGAGTGAGAGAGAAAAAGAGAGGGAGAGAGAGAGAGAAAGAGAGAGATGTACCTGCAGCAGCTTCTATGGAAAGTTACCACGGTTTGGCCAAAAAGTCACTAGATTTGTCGCTGGGTGTTTTAAAAGAAAAGTTGCTACAGGGGACTGAAAAGTGCCCGGATCTGTCTCTCTCAGAACGAGTGAGAGAAGAGCGCGAGGAGGAGGAGCTGCAGTGGGGTGTTAGATTTTGAGGGAAAGGATTGTATTCGTGTTCTGCCGAAAATAAGCTCTATATTTATAAAAAAAAAAAAAAAAAAAGTCTACTTTCACGGATTTCCAGTCCTTACAAGCCCAATTCAAGCACCGCGTACGAACCCTGCAGAACCCAACTCTCTCCATGTCCAAGCCGGAAGAATGCCCCCAGCTTCCCGCCCCGAACTTGGGAAATATTGCTTGGGACGCCTCTGGTGTCTGGTTTAAAAAAAACAACAAAAAAAACCCTGAAATATTGCCAAATAAACGTGACCGATTTGTTAACCACCAACTCTTCACCCTCTCTCGCAAGATCACGACCATCCTCCTTCCCCATGATGATACAAGTACACAACCACATCATTAAATAAATAAACAGGTCAAGAAATAAATATGATAAACGAGCAAACAACTCTTGCCCCGCCCCCGCACACGATAACATGGTGCATCTGCGCTCTCAGAGGCTGAGGACAGGACGACCTGACCACGGAGAACATCGCCCAACACGACACGCACGTGAAGCTCAGAGGATCTGATAACGAGCTTAGTTACAGCTAATCACGTTTACTTACAGACCTGACTTTAGTTTTGCAGCGTCACTGACCTCGTTAAAAGGCAACAATGTTGTTGTTTTTTTAACAATGGTAGTGATTGTAGCTATTTATTCCGCTTGCAAGTATCATCAAACGTGAAGCTGTACAGATGTTTGGAGAACTCCACTGAAACGAATCACTGTCGCGCGTGTAGACCGTTGTTATTCTTCTTTTACGTTCTCTCTCTCTCTCTCTCGCCCACCTGTTTGTGCTGCAGTGCGGCCTGCACCGACGGCCTGTTCTCCATCTGCTGGGCGAGACGGCGGTTCCTGGCGCTGGCCATGTGCTGCTGCTGCATCGTCGCCCGGATGCTAACGGCGGTCGGCTGCTTGTTCTTCATCATGTTAGTGAAGCTTGTGGGACGCAACCGAAAGGAGCGGAGAGCAAAGAGAGGGAGAGATAGAAAGAGAGAGAGAGAGAGAGAGAGGAGAGGGGGATACGAGGAAAGGAGGTTTCCACATCAAATCACTTCACACACCATGGACGCAGCAGCCACAGAGGAACCTGTAGCAATTGACTGACGGCCTGTTTATCAGGCGCGCTCTCTTTTCTTTTCTCTCCCCCCCCTCCCTTCATTACACTCTCTCTTGGTAAAGTCTGGCGACACCCCAACATTTCAACCAAAAGCCTGTGAACTTCTAAAAGCGAGGGAGAAGAGCAAACAGAGGCAGATTACTGCAAGAACGAAGACGTGAAAGGAGGAGGATTTTCAGAGTCGCTGCCACTTACGGACCGCCGTCTTCACGTCATCAGACTCGGACGACACGAGACGGAAGGCGGACCAGGACTTCAGAGGGGTGTCTGGCAACTCGGCCACTTACAGCCCGGACCGTGACCACTGAACCTTTTTTTTTTTGCCGCGAGAGGCTCGTGAGGGAAACGGGGGAAGGGGTGATGGGAGCGGGCCACGTCCGGGCACGGGCTGAGCGCCTTGTGCGAGAGAGTGAGAAAGGATGGAAATGAAGTTGAAAAGAAGAAGAGGAGGAGAAAATCTAAGTGAGAGAGTTTGTGTGTGTGAGAGAGAGAGGGCAAGAAATATGGCGCTTTTCGTTAAATCTCATCTCTGCCATGTTCGAGGAGGTTCTTCTGCAGGAAGCTTACCTCACCAAGATTACACTTCCCCCTCTCACCTCAGGGTGTGCACTGCTTACGCAAGATGGCCGACGTGACGGAAAGCCGGTCTGCACGGCGCGGCGCAGCAAGCACGCGCGTCCGGAGCCATCTTGGGTGAGCAGTGCACAAACCGCGAGCAGCCTGGCGTCCGTGCGCGTTCTGCTCTGCTCTGGTATCTCCCCTCATAGACCTCCACAGAGCATGGCTTCCTGCACCGTGCCTTAAGTATCTCTGCATGATTGCTTTGTTTTTCTCCCCCCGGGGCTTGAGATAGTGCTGTCAGGATGCGTGGAGCCTCACCGCTCGTTCAGCGACACCTTGGTGGTGCTTTTCAGCACGACTTTTTGAGTTGAGGGGGAGCTCATGTTCTCCTCGCACTTGCCGGCTTGATCCTGCAGGGGAGACATTACAAATACGCAGGGGTAAAAATGTGAAACTTCTTCCCAAGGGGACAAAATGTCTAGCAAACATCGCACTTCATATATATACACCGTATTTCCTATACAACTAGACTGTGTGTGGACTCTATACCCTATGTAGTGCACTCTATAACCTATGTAATGAAGTCTTTAGACTCTATACCCTATGTAGTGCACTAGATATCCAACGTGGAGCCTCTATACGACCTCGGGGGATCGAATAGTGACTTCTCCGCCCTGTCGAGCGCACTACACGTGAATCCCCCATCACTCCCTACATAAACGCACTACAAAGTAGGGCTGCACGATTAATCGGATATCGATCGCGATTTTGACCGCTGTGAGGGAAATTATTCGTTTTCACGTTGCAATAATTTTGTCCGTGTTCGTCTGAGGATAACGGCCGAGAAGGCCACGTGATGTCACTGAGATCAGTACAGAACGTATCTCCGAAGACCCTGAAACCAATCCCGTTCGCACGGCCTCAAACCGCTTCTCATCGGCACACTGACGTGTGCCGCGCTCTGTGTTTCATATCTATAGTACGGGTTCAGCACGAGCACTTCAGAGCGCTCTCATTATTCCATCCTGCATTAACCATCTTTCTGTAGTAAACCTTTTTACCTTCAGCGGCAGAGTCTGCGAGTGTTGTTTAAGTTCCATGACAATTTGGCGTCTCCTGGCTGGGCTGCTCGCGAGTCTTTCAGCTTTTCTGGACAAGTTGTGCAGAGCGAAAGACCGATGCAGCCTTACCGCTGACCGGTGTAGGAATCGTCAAGAATTTAGAATTAGAACTTTATGACGTCATCGTGTACTGCTGCCTGTATGGAAGGGTATTCCCGACAACACTGGGGTAGACCCTCAGGCTGGAAAGATAAACCAAAGCGCGATATTGAAGTTTATTGTGTGGAAGACTTAAAGATCAATCACGCCAATCACATCGTGGCGGCAGAAAGAGTGCATGACGTGCAAATTTGGTATTTAGCTGATCTTGGTGACGGGACTAAGTGCCTAAGGCGACGTGATTTCTAGAGGTCCCACATAACCCTGTGAAGTTTACCACTATTGTCTACCATGTCATGTCTTTGAGCTCGGTACGGAACGTTTATCTGCTTACAGAGGTTCTCCGGTACGTCTTCTAAGACCCCGTTCGCACGGCCTCAAACCGCTTCTCATCGGTACACAGACGTGTGCCGTGCTCTGCTTCTCACTGTATATCTATAGTACCGGTTCAGCACAAGCACTTCAGCGCGCTCACGTTATTAGTTATCGGATTGCATGTTTATTTATTTAACCGATCTTATAATCGGCTTCTACGAGCACGTTAAAGGACCGGTCTGTTTGATGTTTTTCCCCTTAAAAACATAAAAAAAAATATCGAGGAATAATCGTGACGTCGATACTGATCGAAATAATCGCGATGATCGTTGAGACCATAATCGTGCAGCCCCCTACTACAAAGGGTGTGATTAAAGGCGTGGGCTCCCTACCCAGTGTACTAAATGTCCAATAAGGAGCTTTTCGTGTCCGAGAGTGCACTTTTATACCGCTTTTCTTTTTAAACGTGTTTAATCTGAGCGAGTCGGCCATTTTTTTTTAATCTGAAATAATCGTTAAACAAAACTAGCTGGTCTCACAGCCGGGTGATATTGATTTACATTCAAACATGGCGTGCACGGATCGGGAACGCGCGTGAACGTGAAGGTTTACTTACTTTATTCGAGTATCTGTGGATTTTAAGGTTTAAATCTGAAGCAGCTTGATTAGCCGCTCGGCTCACGCGCTAGCTCCACTGACTCGACTGACCCCTAAGCAGCTAGCTGACTTCCGGGGAAGTCGTTATTTCTAATGACGATGATGATGGTAATCCCCTCTTGCTTTATAATTTATAATCTCGAGGAGAACTGGCGATGGTCTACTGATAGAGCTGACTGTGCTGCGCTACGCTGTCGGTCTTCTGGTTTCATCACAAAATGGTGCGAACAGCTGCGACATGGGGAAAATGGAGGCTAAGCTCCACCCACTGTGTGCTCTTCTACGCGGTGATTGGCTGGAGGGTCAGCTCATAACCGGCTCTGATTGGACAGTTGAGAAGTCGCTCACGTCACTCTCTGGCAACAGATTTTTTTGTTTGTTTGTTTGTTTTTAAGCGTTTTTAGAATAAATATTCAGCGTGTCGTTTCGGAATTTACGTTACGACACGAATGTACAAGTATTCTTAAAAAAAAAAAAAAATAAAATTTCCCTCCTTTCTTCACGTACAGAGAGAACTGTGAAGTTGGCGAGAGCACGAGGCGGGATCTTCCGGGATCTTCACCACAATCTCGCGAGACTTCGCAGACGAGCCACACAAGACGCAAGCAAGATGGCGGCGCTCGCAGTGGTTGAAACCCCGTCAGGAAAAGATGCCATTGCGGAAGGGCTTATGGAGCTGTTGAAACCAGCAGTGCAGCAGCTTGATCTCCACGTCCATGCAGTGCGGTAAAGAAACACATCAATACAAATCTGGAGCTACACCAGGACTCTGACGTGTTTGTTTACTTGTTTACTTGTTTATTGTTTACATGGCTCGTTCCAATAATGTTTTTACTTCTGCACCCAGGGAGAGTCAAGTGGAGCTCCGAGAACACATTGACAACTTGGCCACTGGTGACTTTATCCACACAAACACTGCTGCCTGAGTTTATTCTAATGCCTGAATGGTTTATTTATTTATTTATTCATTCTTTCTATAACACGTTTCATTTCAGAGCTGTGTAGAATTAACGAACACCAGAAAGTCGCCCTGGACCTGGATCCGTATGTGAAGAAACTGCTCAACGCCAGGCGCCGAGTGGTTCTGGTCAATAACATCCTACAGAATGCACAGGTAAGCACGTCGGTATGTTTACATACAGTACAGTACCGTACACCTCGGCCGCTTCCTTCATTGCTTTACGAGCCTCGAGTCATCATGCTGTGTCTAACACGCCCACGTTTACTTAACCCCCAGCCGTTTGTAAATCTCAGGCTTCCCAGATGACGTGTCCACCACTCTGATTTCCACTTGTCGTTGCAGGAACGCTTACGGAGGTTGAACCATAACGTGGCGAAGGAGACGGCGCGCCGGAAGACCATGCTCGAGACGTCCGGAGCGTTTTCCACGCGGTCTCCTAGCAAGCCGTGATGAGCGGCGGCTGAAGAATGGACTGCACGATGAAGACACCGTGTGCGCTTTTCCATGAAACGTTCCCCGTGTATAATCACAGACGCGGTGGTCTATGCACAGGATCGGCTGATGTACAGCACTGAGGCCTGGGCTCGTTTTGAAGCGGCCACAGAGCCTGCCTTGTACTGAGAGCTGGTTTTTTAAACATATATATATTTGCACAAGAAAATCGCGAGTTTGGTATGCGTAACGATTAATAGCCGTGATTAACGATTAATAATGATTGCCTCTTTGATATGCACCTGGCTTGAACTCTTCTGATCTATGTATTCGTCACTCAGTACAGCTCTTTGTATCTTCAAATCCCCAAAAAGCATGATCGTATGTAACAGAATTGGTAGATTTTGATTTATTATTTTTTTTCCTCTACTAAGCGGTGGCTAACTGGTTTTGCAAACCAGTAGACAAGGTCGCTAGCAAGCTAGCTTAATAAAACAGTTATCCAGATGTGCTGCCTAGCGTTAGACTAGCCACTATGTTGTGTAGTCATGCTTGCGCGAGAGAGCTAGAGAGAGAGTGTAAGTAGAGTACATTCCAGTTTATTATTAAACCAGATTGCACACATCAGCCTGCTGAGTTTTTTTTTTTTTTTTTAACCGTTGTCCAGGTGAACCGCTACACATCACGTGTTCATCGTTGGTCTTACTAAAACAGCAGCCGTTTTAAGAAACGTGGAAACGACACGCTGTGACAAACAATGTGTAAGGGATAAAACGCTCGGGCTCGGGCGGTCTCTGTCGAATGCAGCGGCACATCCTGAAGTGTTTTATTCCTCTTACACCGGAGAACGTCGCCGATTTTTCATTATTATCATTTTTATTTATTAAAGAATGAGCTGTATTGTTTTTTTTTTGCATCCATTTGTAGCTGGGATTAGTTTCTATAAAGCAGCTTTAAGCAGCCTCTCTTTATTTTCTCTTACGTTATGTTAATAAGCCCCCGATAAAAACACACACGAGACTGTAAAGTGCTCCGTCATGAACACTGTGCTGTGGTGGAAAATGTACCGCTTTATCTCAGCATTACAACGTGGTGACACTGGAGACTCCTTCCCTAAACGTCTTGTCGCAGGAACCTGAACAATATCAACACTTATACCGTACGTTTATTGCTTGTTTGTTTTATTTATTATTATTATTATTATGTGGTGTGTCCAACATACACGTTTTTGTGTGGAACCTGTTACCGTAGAAACCGTAATGATTTAGAACGAGCACATTCATGTACACCTGTGATGTGCAGAGCTGCTGTTATAGGAAATGAATGGACACGATGGATTTCAGTGTTGGGACGATAATCGATTTGGGGGGAGTGTTATGGAGGATTTAAGTAAACCCCACGTTACAGCGTTGAACCCTTCGAGAATGACGCAGTAGATGTACAGGTTTAAAAACATGACGGTTTAAATTCGGAGTCTGGTACAAGTCCTGCTTTTGTTAAATCTGTGAGAAACGGCGGCTGCTTTAATAGTGCAAGCATTTTCAGCCGTTTCTTGGGCTTTAAAATGCAAACAATTACAGGTTATTATCCAGGGTGTCCCAAAAGTGTCCAAGCGTTGGGGACGCTGTATCGTACACCAGCACTTCGACAGTGGATGTTAACGCACGTTCACTTCTAGGGTTCTTTTCAGTAACACTTACTTTTCCAGCCCCTCGTCCCGACTTTCTTTGAGACATGATGCGGCCATCGAATTCAAAATGACCTGCTGACCCCCCCTCCCTAAAATGGTACGTTTCTTCAGTTTAAACATTGTTTTCTATGTTCTATTGTGAATAACGTACAGGTTTATGAGAGTTTGCAAATCACTGCATTCTGCATGTATTTACACTTTACCCAGCGTCCCAACTGGGTTTTTTTTTTTATTTGGAGTTGGGCTTGTATAAGCATTCCCTTAAAAACTCCTATGTATGAAGCCACACTTTTTGGGACACGTTCGTGGTAGTACGTGGAGCTTTACAAATCAAGTGGGGTGAAAATATGTATATGAAGACATTATAAAATAACCGAGAAACGAACAAACATGAACTACGCGGGATAAAACGCAAGTTACGCTCTATTTCATACAAAGAGCTGTAATACGTTTTATCAGTAAGGAAATGTTTAAAAGATATGTAAAAGGGGGGGAAAAAAGATAGAAATGCAATGGCGTGATAGTGCAGTACTGTCCCTGAGAGCTAAAAATAAAAAAAATTTAAAAAGCCTGACTCCCCTGGCTGGCTCATGTTTAATAATCGAGAGAGTTCTGTGAATAATTAAGGCTTAACGCATCAAAACTAGGAAAGTGGAGAGTGAAGGAATGAAGCAGAGCTGCATCTGCATGTGCCTGGCCGACCGCTGCGTAATTAAATCAGCAGTGAAATATCAGCTAGGTGCTTCTCCTGGGTAAATAATGGATGTTTTGTAATTGGAGAGGCTGGAAGCTGACTTTAGCTGACCTCGACTCTCGGTTTCAAGGATGCAGGTTAGGAGTGGATTTATAAAGCAGGTTAAAGATCAAGAGGAGGAAGTCATTAAGGGCAGAATGTGGAGGTCACTGTGGTGCTTGTCCTGAACGGGATTCTGATGATGACGGATTGAAGATGCCTGGACATGAGCAGCTGTTTCACACTGATGCCACACTCGTGTACACACACACACACACACACACACACACACACATTTATGGTAGGGTACATCAAAGAAAGAGCAGTGCTTCTGATATTATGTCCAAAACCCTGTCTGATATTCTAGCAGTGTTATGTAGTAATGTTTGAAAGAGTAGTGCAGAATGTCCAAATGCATTAGTGTTAGTGTCTGAATAGTGCACTCTATAGCTGTTACAGAATACCCATAATGCACTATTCTGCTTTTAGTTAGTTATTTATATATATATATATATATATATATATATAAAAAATTAGAAGGGAAAATGTGCACCGGCTATAGTCCAGTGAAGCGCAAGCTTTCATACCCCTAGGACAAAATGAAGAAGGTAGATTGAATGATATCAGCTCAGAAGTTTGTTTCCTTTTCTCACACACACACACAGAGGGAGTTGTATCTGCTAAATGTCCAATTGGATCTGGACCAAATCATTTCTTCTATTTTTAATCACTTCTATTTTAGTCTAATTGTGTCATCTATTTTTCCCTCCTAAATTTGTATACGAAGACAGAGCTACATATTCAGATTAAAAAATTATAACTAAATAAAACAAACAAACAGCCAAAGTTTTGACCTTTGCCTATGGATCGTTTAAACTGGTCAACAAGTCTGTAGTTTTGGGGAAACAACTGGCAGTGAGCTGTTTGGGAATTAAAAGAGTCGACTCTTTTCAGGGATCAGTGATGATTGAGTTTCTTTGAAAGGTAGCCAGAGGTGTTGGTCAGTTGACATAATCAATACGCGAATAGCAGCAATTTTTTGGTTTTAACCGAGTCGTTTGGGAGTCAAAAGAGTCGGTTCTGAACCGAAACGACTCTTTCGAGCCTAAATGACTCATTGACAAATACCCTCTCCCCCCAGCAAAAAAAAAAAAAAAAAGCCCAAGCCTCTTCTCAAACCAGCCAAAACAACTTTTTGGTTTTTTTTTTTTTTTTATATATATATATAAAAAAAAGAAAAAAAGAAATAAATAAATAAAGAAATATAAAAAAAAAATAATTAATTAATTTATTTAAGTAGTCGTTTGGGATCCGAAAGAGTCGGTTCTTGTTTGGTGAGCCGGATCGTTGAAAAGAGCCGAAATCCCCATCAGAGAGATTAGTGAGACAGGGGGGAGAATGATGATGATGAGTAGGCAGGGTCATGGGTGTGTTTTTTTTTTTTTTTTGAGGGTGTGTGTGGGGGGGATTGTGTATCGGGTAATCTCACTGGCGCCACCTTAATAAAACACGCAGTCGCGCCGGAGTGTCAATAAAAATGAAGCCGCGCCGCACAGACCCTGAAACGCGGCTCTCTGATTGGCTGAGCGGCCGCCGTCCCTCCGGAGACCGCAGCTTCCTCATTGGCTGGCGCCTGGCGAGACGCTCACGCGCACCGTGTCGGCTCGCTTTATTTTTTTTGTTATTATCGTACCGGAGGAGAGAGAGAGAGAGAGAGAGAGAGAGAGAGAGAGAGATGCTGGAGGAGGCTGGGAGATTCATATCGGCGTGGACAGAGAGCTGATGTGACAGCGGGGAGGGGGGGAAGCCGAAAACTTGGATTTCTACCTCACTGTCCTGCTTGTGTCCATGTTTATCCCGGGCTGATGTGTGAGTACAGACTCTTTCATTCACATTTCTGCTAGCACCAAGGACGTGGAGATCAGCTCCGTCCACCATCTCCAACCTGTCTGACCCACTCTCCATGAAATCCCAGCATGCACAGCGCCCCCATCCTCACCTTTACGCGTCGTGCACCTTGTTTCACATTCGCTCCGCTCTTTAACCCTTTATGAACACGCGCACGGGGTTGTTGTTGCTTGTTTGTTTGTTTATTTGTTTGTTTGTTTATGCATGTTGTGACTGTGAGTTTCACCTCCACTCGCCTCCAAATGTTTGGACGGCGGTCGGCCTCGATGACGTCATAACACCATATAAGGCGCGGCCGGCGCGCGCTTGTCTCGCTCCTAATCTGTGCTTCTCTTTGGAACACATCTTAGGAAGGCGTGGGGGGCGTGACGTCACGACCAACATACGACATTCCGACAGGTCCTGATTAGAGAGAGGGATGGAGGAAGGGAGGGGGTAGATGGGGTGGGGGTAGTTGTAGTTGTTGTAGTAGTAGTAGTGCCCCTGTGACAACCAGCTTGGTCACCCCTAGGTGTGGGCTTAATAAGAGTCGACTCTGCCATAATTATTATGCATGCAGCATGATTTCATTTATTGCGGCACTTGAAAAGAAAAGAAAAGAAACACCCCACATAGCTAAGTTGACAGGAAGTGGAAGAAGATGCGAACGACACAAGGCGAGATAGCGGTAGAAGTAATAAAAAATCAAGAGCAAAATGCTGTCAAGCTACCCCGCCTCTCCAGGTGTACTACTTTAGTTCTATCACAGTCGTGTAACCTTGTTCAAAATGTTGCGTTAATTGGAGAACAACTGCCCCCTTCTGACAGAATGATCCGCCCCCCCCCATGTTAAAATTGTCTACATCCACCATTGGATCTGATTATATGGAAGTTGAACGACCAGCTGGTCTTAGGTTCATGGGTTTATGCGTACACATCCCACAAGCTGCCACTGTGGGGCGCTTGAGCAAGACTCTTAAGCCTCAGCTGCTCAGGTGTGTAAATGAGATCGTGGACGCGGATAATTGGATCTTCCAAATGTCATAAAACAAAACCGAACACTGGCACGGGACTATTTCAAGTAAAAACAACAGTATGGTCATGATTTCCAGAACCCCCCAGCAAAAGTACGAAATACAATATTAATGCTGTATTTTGCAGTAAACTCCTATAATCAAGCCCACTACAGCAGCGCCGCTCTAGTGTTGGTTTGTAAAATTTCCAACTGCTTCAAAGCGTAGTAAGAGATGAACTGAAACCACTTCACACTAACCTGAACCCGACTGTTAGTACTACTTGCTAGAATGGATTTATGTGACGCAGGGTTCAGCAGCCGTCAAGGATTGATGTAACGGAATTTCTACCGACCCTCTCGTTAGGCGCCGTAAATGCAGAGTGTATGCAGCTGTGGGCTTTTACACCAAGTGATAGTAGGGCTATGATTTCTACCATTCGCCACTATTGGAATTATTGCGGGGCCAGGACGGAGGTGGGGGTGGGGGTAACGGTGAGAATGCTGAGAAGTCTGGACCCTTAAAATGGACCAACAAAGATCGAGAACATCTGCCCACAATCTGAATGGACGTACGTGGCGTTGGCAGGAACATCCAGACTCATTAATGCCCTGGCACACTTTAGTCCTTCATCGTGAAGGAGTCACGGCTTATGGTGGCAGCCGAGGACAGACGAGTGTACTGTAGAAGCGCCTGTAAATTGTAACGAGTCCATGTTTTCCAGCGCTCTCACCTCTCATCCGCATCCAAAGCTTCAACGTTCGTGCCAATACCACGGTCGGCGCCATCGTGCTCGCCATCTTGTGGATCGCTAACCGGCCGAAGAGCAAACGGGGATCACTAAACCCATCAGAAACATTTCAGTACAAGCCCGTTTCATGTCTTTCATCGTGGCCCCCAGTCACACCAAATCAGACTTCAGTAATGGATGAAGCCTCGCTCGATGTTACTGTATGACAAACACCAGCGTGATTCACTTTTTTATGATCTGAGCGAGTTGAATACCGCTCTATCTGATGGTCGAGGGTTAACGGTGTAAGGTAATACAGTCTCAAGGGAATTCTGGGTGGAATGAAATACCAGATAAATATGCCAGGTTCAGAGTGAAATGATGTTTGGAGCAACCTGGCTGCTCTACTCCAGAAAGAACCGTACGAGATGAGAAGCCTGCCTGGATCTGGCCCAAGACACGGGATGTTATTCAGTCCCATACGGCAGTCGAGATGAGAAGGTGTGTGTAGCAGCAGAGAATGTGACGTGATTCAGGATGCTGTGCCAGACTGCGTAGGCTGTTCCGTATGGTCGCTATTTACAGCTTCTTTTCCACCCCAGTGGCTTTACCTAGTGTCCTTTTCAAAGTCTCAGCATGACGCGACTTTTAACGCAGTGTATTGAAAGGAAGAAGAAAAGCAGCGCTCATTGGAGAAACAATGTCTAAATCTGATTGGTGTGGTCAGGTGTGCGTACGGCTGCATGAGCACACCCCTTCATGAACCGATGAGTTAATGAACACAGTAAACTCCGACCTGGACTGGGGGTTAATCATACAGCACCAGACATGTGCACTGCTTAGGGGGGAAAGTGTGGCCAGAGATTAAATGTGCAGTGTACAGTATGTGCCTCTGGATGTCTTTCTCTGTCCAGGATGATCCGATACACATCTCTAATATGTGATTGGCAGTCTAATGCATTAAAAATACATTTCCTTATAAAAAAAATAGGTTTGGTTTTCAATAGAAAATAGTGTGCTAGCTGTAAGGAGTGGAAGGCTCTTTCACTATGAGTAACAGATAATGTCTCCTTAGTTTAATTACACAGGCCACGCCTCCTCACTGTGACTGACAGCCACAGAGGCCAAACCTATTTCATTAATACAGGACAGACACAGAGGCCACGCCTCCTTTATTTAGTCTGACAGAGAATGTGGCCACACCTTCTTTATTTAGTCTGACAACAGATGCCACGCCTCCTTCATTCAGACTGACAGACACAGAGGCCACGCCTTCTTTATTTAGTCTGACAACAGATGCCACACCTCCTTTATTTAGACTGCCAGACACTGAGGCCACGCCTTTTTTATTTAGTCTGACAACAGATGCCACGCCTCCTTCATTTAGACTGACAGACACAGAGGCCACACCTACTTTATTTAGTCTGACAGGCACTGAGGCCACGCCTCCTTTATGTAGTCTGCCAGACAGAGGCCACGCCTCCTTTATTTAGTCTGACAAACACCGAGGCTACTCCTCCTTTATTTAGTCTTACAGACAGAGGCCACGCCTCCTTTATTTAGTCTGACAGACAGAGGCCACGCCTCCTTTATTTAGTCTGACAGACAGAGGCCACGCCACAGATTAAGCGCAGTAGTACACTATTAAACAGTCTGATGTTTGTTATCAGACTGGACGGATTTGATCATGATCAGGTCCTAATTGATGGAGTTTGGTGAATATTGAGAGTGATGCAGTGATTTTATTGGTCAGTCTTGTTATACCCACAGTCCTGGATACAGAATCTTCTCTCAGTCCAGGCGGCTGCTTGCTTGGCTGCAATGGACGTGATGCAATAACACAGTAATACCTGAGTGTTTATCACTGTTCAGCCATGAAAGAGGCAATCTGCACCAACACGACTTCTGCAGCATACACAGATCACGCCCAAGGCCAGCGTTCGCTCGTCTGTATGATTACAGCTTTATTAGTTTCTCCACTCTCTTCAGCAGCGTGCCTTCGGCCATATCCGACCTGCATGCAGAGTTGTAGTGTAGTAGTTTTACGCGTATAGCGGTGCGTATGTCTACCTGGTGGGGTTTTTTTCAGCGGTGAATTAGCGGAGTGTCTGCACCACGGCTGAGATCATTATAATTATACAGTACCTGTAAAAATGATTATACCTCATACTGAAACATGTAGGCAAGCGGATTTATAATCTAGTTCATGTACCTTCTTTAATATCCATTACTTGCATACGGGCACGTTGACAAGCCAAAACAATGTTTGTCACGTTCGTATTTAAAAAAAACAAAAAAAAAACGTGAGGGGGCTGGGGGAGGAAACAATCCTATCCTGACGTTCTGTCCCATAAATCAGATGCTCCTTTTCATATCTGATTGCTCCTGATGGATGAGATGTTGAATTATGCTGGGCAGAGTGTGGATTTCTCACTTCCTTATGAAGTCGAGGGGAGAAAAGTGTTTAAAATAGCAGCTAACATGACATCTCCGGCTTCGTGAGAATCATGCCGGAGGTCTGTGGTGTCTTCAGTCAGTCTTTCAGGACCATCCAAGAGACATGGCTATAAATCGTCGTGGAGAAAGAGGTTCAGAAAATCTGCATGTGACCGATGTGTTGTTCTATAGCCTGACCACGCCTCCGGAGTATTGTATGCATAAGTCCATTGTAGAGCTGCAACAACTAATCCATACAAACTAAAGGTGTGACGTCCTATACACTTACACTATGCACTATGTGCTCTACCATCGAGTGTATGGATTTTAGGAAGGGAATACGCACATAAGGCGACGCCGCTAGCTTTAGCAGACACCCAGAGTCACCCACAATGACTTTCTTCAGTTATAAAAAAGTAATGCATAAATACTATTATATAATATAAACTTGTATATTAGTTTATATTATATATATACGGATTTACGCATTATTTATTATGGATGCACAAAAAGCACTAAAATTAAACTACAGTCCTAAATGAATCATATATATTCTGGTGTGTGTGTGTGTGTGAGAGCAGCAGAATGTCGGTGAACCCCCCCAGTAGTAACGATGCCTGCCTCAGCATCGTGCACAGCCTCATGTGCCACAGACAAGGCGGCGAGAACGAAGGCTTCGCCAAGAGGGCCATCGAGAGCCTCGTCAAGAAACTGAAGGAGAAGAAGGATGAGCTGGACTCGCTCATCACCGCCATCACCACCAACGGCGTCCATCCCAGCAAGTGCGTCACCATCCAGAGGACGCTAGACGGAAGACTGCAGGTGAGGAGAACGTGTCGCGTGCAGGCTGACCCGAACTCCGTGTTCGGATTGGTCAGACGAAATAGACCGATGTTCTGTGAGAGCAGCTCGGACTGTAGTGCCGTCTGCACGGTTGATCTTAACGCACTGGTTCTCATACATTACGTTAGCACTTCTGTAGTCTTACACGGGCACTTGCTGTTGAAGGACGCGCCACGTAAACGGGTTTATTTATTTATCCTTTATTTAACCGGGAAGATCCCGTTCAGATATCGCAACCTCTTCTTCCAGGGAGACCTGGTCGAGACGGCAGCATGGGGAGTTTCACAAAACCCATCGCAAACGACTCATGAGAGCAAAGTCAAGACAAGCGCTCACAAGACTCCTTTTAAAAGCGTTTGCGAAAACCCGTTTAAAAGTACTCGCAGGTGGGAATATCTCTAGTCTAACTACATTTTCCAGATCGTTCCAGGCCCAGGGAGCGTAAAAAGAAAAAGCATGGTTGCCAGATTCTGACCGTACCTTTGGGACTTTTAACCGGATGTGTGGTTGAGATCTAGTACAAGAAGTATTTGTATAAAAAGTTAGGAGAGTAGGAACATAAGAGGGCAATTTACCTAGAAGTGGCTTAGCAAT
The DNA here is from genome assembly GCA_012411365.1 of Ameiurus melas. Classification (NCBI taxonomy): domain Eukaryota; kingdom Metazoa; phylum Chordata; class Actinopteri; order Siluriformes; family Ictaluridae; genus Ameiurus; species Ameiurus melas. Next base: position 22,905,424 of record CM022765.1, read on the forward strand.
GATTATATACATATGCAATTTCCACTGTCCATGCCGAAGATTCATACAGTACACAGTGATGAGTGCGTGAATCTGCACCACAAACAAAGCGTAACGCTGCACGATACACACAGTCCAGTCTCCTTAAATAAAGATGAGGCCGCATGCATATATATAAACAAGCACACCTTAATCGAATCTAGATTCAAAATAATAAACTACTCTCCACGGTTGTCTTTCTAGCCTCCTAAGGAAAGCAGTATTTTTATTTTAACCCCAATTTTGGTTTACGCGTCTTCAACGGAATTGTGGAAGGATTTTAGGATACTTAATTTTACGAAAAAGGCCCGTCATCGTTTATGATGCGCTTAATCTCGGTCACGATCTCCGATACCCGTGATACGCCGACGACGCACAGATCTACGCCACCGCCCGGTCTGCCATGTCCATCTCAACCAGTGCGCTATTCTATTCTTTAACTAAAACAGTGGCTAAACGAGAACTTTCCCAAATTCAATGCGAACCCCAAATTACAATATATCCGAGACTCTGCAGCACCGCGTTTTTACCCGTACAAACCGCTTCGAACGTATTACTCCCGGTTCGGCTGGTTTACACGGCGTCTCCTGCCGCATCGGATTCAAACTTCCGCTCCTCGAATGGATTCTCGCGCCCCGATTCCTTCGTGACTTATTGCACATTTACACACCAACACGCTCCCTTCGCTCATCAGACCTACTGTAGGACTTGTAAAGTGTCCTTGGGCTATGGAAAGGCGCTATATAAATAAAACTTATTATTATTATTATTATTATTATTATTAAAAAGAGAGGCCGGTGATTGAGTGCTTTAACTAGGCTCAACATTTTTCGACAGTACTCGCGCTCCCAAAATTAAAATGAGGACGTCTAAGACAAAACACTGATTTATGAGGTCCTGATTTATGAGGTCCTATAATTTAATTTATTAGAGGGAATCCCATAATTCTGTTCATCCAGTGAAAGTTAATAATAATGATAACGAGTCTATATGGGTCACATCACAGTGAAATTCGGAGTGTAGGGTCAGCCATGATACAGCGCCCCCTGGAGCAGGGAGAGTTCAGGGCCTTGCTCAGGGGCCCAACGGTAGCAGCTTTGCAGTGCTGGGGTTTGAACCCCCGACCTTCTGGTCATTAACCCAAAGCCTTAAATGGCGAGCCACATAAAATGACATAAAAATGAAATTTCATTCATCATGGAGTGGGTTTTTTGGGACACTGTGTTGTTGATGCGTGCCGGTTTGTACGTGTGTGTCGCTCACTGGGGGAACGAAACGCGTATGAGCCACCACAGTACATCATGTTGCATAGGACAGACTTTGCAGTAAAAGGTGTAACACGTGATGAAGTGTGTGTGTAGCAGCCGAGGGTGGGATTTGTCGTCGTATGAGTCAGACTGCGTAGGTTAGAGGTGCACCTCTGTTCAGCTGTTTCTCTGCTACGAGACACCTCATCCGACTAAGCAGTTCATGTCCAGGTTTAGAAACTGTGTTAAAGCGGGACAATCACGTAACTGTACCAGGCTCCGAACTCTGCGCAGGTTTTTGAAATAAATAAACAAACAGATTGATTTGACGGGTTCTACTGTTTGCTTTACTGTAGTGTGATCCGGTTGTTTGATGGTTTGATGTTTGTTGGTGTTCGTGATCATTTCATCTGGAAAGTTGATTGAGACTTTTAAAATGATGGTTGATCTGGTAGTTTGATTTATGCCATCTATCCATCTGTCTGTCTGTCTATACATCTATTTAGCTATCTGTCTATCTATCTGTCTATACATCTATCTGTCTGTCTGTTTGTCTGTCTATCTGTCTGTCTGTCTGTACGTCTGTCTGTCTATCTATCTGTCTATCTATCTGTCTATCTATCTATCTATCTATCTATCTATCTATCTATCTATCTGTCTGTCTGTCTGTCTGTCTGTCTATCTATCTATACATCTATTTATCTATCTGTCTATCTATCTGTCTATACATCTATCTGTCTGTCTATCTGTCTGTCTGTCTATCTATATCTATCTATCTATCTATCTATCTATCTATCTATCTGTCTGTCTGTCTGTCTGTCTGTCTGTCTGTCTGTCTGTCTGTCTGTCTATACATCTGTCTGTCTGTCTGTACGTCTGTCTGTCTATCTGTCTGTCTATCTATCTATCCATCCATCCATCTATCCATCCATCCATCCATCCATCCTATCTATCCATCCATCCATCCATCCATCCATCTATCATCTATCTATCTATCTATCTATCTATCTATCTATCTATCTATCTATCTATCTATCTATCTATCACCATCATTCAAATCCATACATCTATCTATCTGTCTATCTCTTGTCTATCTCTTGTCTATCTGTCTATCTATGTTATCTATCTATACATCTATCTGTCTGTCTATCTGTCTGTCTGTATCTATCTATCTATCTGTCTGTCTGTCTGTCTGTCTGTCTGTCTGTCTGTCTATCTATCTATCTATCTATCTGTCTATCGGTCTATCGGTCTATCTATCTGTCTGTCTGTCTGTCTATCTGTCTGTCTATATGTCTATCTGTCTGTCTGTCTGTCTCTATCTATCTATCTATCTATCTATCTATCTATCTATCTATCTATCTATCTATCTATCTATCTATCTATCTGTCTCTGTCTATCTCTGTCTGTCTGTCTATACATCTATACGTCTATCTGTCTGTCTCTATCTATCTATCTGTCTATCTATCTGTCTATCTATCTGTCTATCTATCTATCTGTCTGTCTGTCTGTCTGTCTGTCTGGCTAGCTAGCTAGCTAGCTTGCATCCATCCATTCATCCATATATCTAACTAGACAGATAGATATATAGCTTGCATCCATCAATCCTTCCATTCATTCATCCATATAACTAGACAGACAGATATATAGCTAGCTAGATGGATCGGTGGATGGATGTGTGGATGTACTTGATTGATCCCCAAATAGAGTTGAACTCCACTCCTCTTGTATAAGAAACTGATTGAAGCGAAAACGGATACGCTCCTCCACCGTGTACAGCACGTGTATCTAATCGTGCATTTTGGCATCACGAGAAAAATAATTTGTTACCTCGAGATTGTATTTTATGTCAGGTGGCTTAGCGGTTAGCACGTTTGTCTCGCGCCTCTGGGGTTGGTGGTTTGAATCCCGCCTCCGCTCTGTTTGGTGGAGTTTGCATGTTCTCCCCGTGTTTCAGGGTTTCCTCCCCCAGTCCGAAGACATGCACTGTAAACCGATTGGCGTTTCCAAATTGTGCCTTGTGATGGGTTAGTACCCTGTCCAGAGTGTCCCCCGAGTCCCCTGGGACAGGCTCCAGGCTCCTCGTGACACTGTATAGGATAAGCGGTACACGGATGGCTGGATGCCAGTAGCTAATGTTTTTGGTTACGTTTATTGCTCTATATTGCCCCCTAGTGGAAAACCAGACACCAGCTCTTTTTTTATTTATTTAATTTTTCACCTCCGTTACAGTCGAGAAGAAATTAGAGCTCAGATCTGCAGTTCATTTGGTGGATTTGGATTAGGACCTGTGATCGGGCTGGTCCTGCTTCGAGAGAAGTTTGTTGTTGTTGATCAGTGTATTTACTGAAGTGATTGTATTTTGATTTGATTTGATCTAGGAGCCTGATCTTGAGGTTTGATTTGGTACAGTGATACAACATGACTGTAGCATGGTAAATTAATAATGGTCTGGATTGTGCTTTTTTTTTTTCCTCTGTAAGGATTCGCAGTGTTGCTATGAGTTACCATGGACTGATTGTCTTTTTAGGATCATTTATGTGCTGTTCTGTATATATCAATAGATATGTCGGGGCTATGAGGCTGGCTGAGTGACAGCATTGCTTCCAAAGGCTATTGTTCAGCTGTTCACAGATCAGTCATCACATTCGTGTGTGTGTGTGTGTGTGTGTGTGTGTGGTGTGTGTGTTTGCTGCTTACTGTCATGTCTTGTAGCAGCCAGGAAAGCTGAAAGCCTGTCCATTTCAGAGGTACATTTAAAGAACTTGCCAGCGCTTCTTAACTCCCTGGTATCCCTTGCCAACGGTAGCCATGGCAACCAGGTGATTAAGAGCTAGATCTGTCGTGCGATTACATTTGATTAAGAAGTTCGATGTCCGGCTTGATTATGGCGTGAGGGATAACATCAGAGAGATAGATAGTTCGATAGAGAGATAGAGAGGGAGATTATCTTGTGCTTGGGAGACAAAGAGAACGAGGGACGTCGAGCGATCGAGAGAGAGAGAGAGAGAAGGCGAGAGCTGGAGAAATGCCGAGGCCATGAGGGATGTTTTGTCTGAAACTCAGGATGGAGGCGGGGTTGACTTAATGGCGTTTATTATTTTGCAGCGTGTAAAAGGTGTGATGCTATTCAGGCGACACAAAAGCAATCCGGCGCGTACATATGGGCGTGTGGGCGTCCGCGTTCGCTCTGCATCTACAGTTCAATCCTTCCTGATGGAGCAGAGCCGAACTGCTGGCTGAAGGCGTCGTGCCTCACCTTGGGCGACCTTTTATTTTTTTTCTTCACAAAGTGTGAGAGACGAGATGAATGGAGAGAGAGAGAGAGAGAGAGAGAGAGAGAGATGAAGAAAGGGTTCGAAGTGAGAGACAAGAAATAAAAGCAAACAGAGAAGGAGAACAGGGAGAACAGAGAGAACATTCTGGACACTTTATAATCCATATAAGGCGTGTCATCTAGTCCATATATGGACGTGGGCGTGGCTTAAAGGCAGTCAATGTTTTCGAGCCCATATATGGATGTGGGTGTGTCTTAAAGGCCATCAAAGTCTTCGAGCCCATATATGGATGTGGGTGTGTCTTAAAGGCCATCAAAGTCTTCAAGCGCATATATGGATGTGGGTGTGTCTTAAAGGCCATCAAAGTCTTCGAGCCCATATATACAAGTTATTATGTGAGAAGGAGGAAGTTATTGGTATTCACATATGCACATTAAACATATGTACAGTCAACTCCAGAAGTATTGGCACCCAGGTGAACATATTGTATAATATAATATAATTAAACAAAATACTGGCGGTATAGCAAAACAATATAGATATAACTTATGTTATAATACACACACACACACACACACACATATATATATATATATATATATATATATATATATACACATGAAGGCGTTAAGTGCAGTGTAAATATAATATATTATAGAATGATATATTTTTATTCATGTGACCGGGTTGTGGTGGATCCTGAGAATGCTAATAATGCATTTTTCATGCATCATGCATTTGAGACATTAGTGACACATCAATGATGAACAGTGTGTGTGTGTGTGTGTGTGTGTGTGTGTGTTTAAGGTGGCCGGGCGTAAAGGTTTCCCCCATGTGATCTACGCTCGTCTATGGCGCTGGCCGGACCTTCACAAGAATGAGCTGAAGCACGTCAAGTTCTGCCAGTATGCCTTCGACTTAAAGTACGACAACGTGTGTGTGAATCCGTATCACTACGAGAGAGTCGTCTCTCCCGGCATCGGTGAGTTTTCATCATTGCGCCCCTTACCGACGTTTTTGTCCCAAATCCATGCATCCACATACTGTTGAATTCTCGAATCGGATTGGTCAGACGTTTTCTATAACAGCGGCGCGGACAGCTGTTCCGGCTCCAGCGCAAACCACGGGTTTACATCGATGCACTCTTTCGAATACGTTTCTATAGTAACGACTTGATATTTATCGAAGAATTTCGGAAGGAGTCTCCAGTGCCAGTCTTCAGGACTTGTAACAGTCATGAGAACCTGAAGAGGGCGGTGACGGAGCAGCTGTTTATCGCCGATTCAGAACGTCACTGATAACAGGAACCGTTAAACGTGACAACAAACAGACCGAAAGTATGATCATGTTCTTTAAGAAATTAGGAGAACAATGGCATCGGTGGCAAATTGCTGTGGTGTGAGAGGAAGAAAACTCTTCGGGATGTGCTGGTAAAGGACAAGAATCAACCCGGGGGTATTAAAAGTAACCCTGTGTAAGTGCGCGACACGCGAATGAGAAAGCAACAGCACGATATAATTTAAAGCTTGGCACGTGACGTGTAAATCAAACACCCAGTTTTGAATAGATTTTATTTTTATTGAGCTAATAATGTGGAGCTTCTGGGCTAAGGTCCGCTCGCGTGGTCTAATTTACGATGTATGATGTAGATTTGTAATATTATACACTCTCTTCCCCCTCTGTCTCTCTCTCTCTCTCTCTCTCTCTCTCTCTGTCTCACTCTTTATCTGTATCACTAGTTGGCCTCAGCCTACAGAACACAGGTGAGTCAGTGTTATTGATATTTGTACTACGCGCTGTATTTCACACACGGTATTAGACGTTATTTATTGGTCAGAGGGCCTTAACCCGTTGTAACGAACAGAAATGATTGCTCTTCTTTTTCCCGGGTTATCATGGCCGCCCTGCACCGCAGCTCCCACCGGCAGGCTGATTAAAGAGGAGTACACCCATGACTGCATTCAGATGGATGTTCCTCCTGGTTTACCTCCACAGTCAGACCACCAGGGGGCGATGAAGCTCCCTGCGCCAGAGCATTACCCCCCACCGCTGCCACCTTTACAGATGCCCCCCGAAGCAGCACGATGCCCTCCGCCTGCCACCCTGTACTCCAACATGCCCCTCTCCCCAACCAGTAAGACCTTTTTAATTTTAACCAAAATGTATACAACCGATAATATTGGACGAGTGACCAGTGGAATAAAAGCATACTGTAAGAGCCTGGTTCTAAAAGTTCTGGTACTTTATGCAGTCGATAAGGTCGTATCCTCTCTCTCTCTCTCTCTCTCTCTCTCTCTCTCTCTCTCTGCAGCATCTGGCTCGATGATGTCCATGCAGGGTGGTCACAACGAGGGTCTCCTGCAGATCGCATCCCCTCAGGCTCAGGTCATGACCCCGACCCCTCCTCCCTCCACGCCCCCTCAGGCCCCGCCCACTCAGAACGGCTACAACGGCTCCAAACACACACAGGCGCAGGGCTCCTTTCACAGTAAGTCTTGGGTATCAACCCAGATAACAGTGTTTCTTGCACAAACGTAGCGGATCCGCATTTCAGAAGCGGCCTTGGTACCCTTTCACTCAACAACCCAGTACCGGAACTGATCCGTTTTATAGATCTGCACCAAATCGGATTTGATAGCCCTGGTTCACAAAGAGTATTGCTATCTCTGGGCCTAAGCTTTTTAGTTTTTAATATTTGGCCCAAATCTGGCCCAGATCCGGTTTCGAAGAAGTTCAGCGAAAAGTCCGCGAGACCAAATATCAACGATGAGGGTTTATTATACAGTGTTGTGACTGTTCTCGATACAGGTTTTTCATGAAAACTTTTATAATCTGGAATTATGCTTTCAGTACAGCATTTAGGAACAAACCAACCTGCTATTCAGTCCGTACAGGATTTCGCGAGGTTTTTGTGAGCGTTCCAGCCAAAAACGCTTGATTTTTTCAAAATTCTAACGTTCTTTTGTGGGGTTTTCTTTTGCGTAAAACTACATGAATTGGCGAAATCGCAGTCTTTCGCGGTGATGTTCGTCAGTTAATGAGGCCGTTTAGCTGTACCCGTGTTCGACGCACGCGAATCGAAGAGGGCTTTGGCAGAACGCGCGTCGCGATGACGTCACCTGACGCGTCTCGGGCCGAATCTGCGGAGAATCTGCGATCGTTTGGAAAGTAAAATTCCTCTGAATGTTGTGGCGTTTGCTTGATTTCGCGTTCATTTCTGCAAACACAATCTGGTGTGGCTGTGGCTGAATTCTGGCAAAACAAAATTGAGCCTAAGCAGTTGAGTTTGTGTTCACTAATAGAGCCCTGTCTGAAATGTTTCAGCTACTTGGACGGGCAGCAGCACTGCCTCTTACACTCCTATAGGACGCCAACAGAGCAGCCGCGCCCACCAGCCTCCTCTCCACCACCCCCACTACTGTAAGTAATATAATACGCAGGGGTTATACATGAAGCAGATGGTTCAAGGGTTATGGTTTAGAGGTCAGGAACAGGAGCTTGGATTGATCCCAGTCTTAACTGTAGATGACTTCGGGTGACTAATATAGAAAATATATCAAAAATATGTATAAAAAATGGCTAGGACATGTAATCAATGTGTATAACTCACTTCTGGATGTGTTGATGAGGTGTGTTCAATATGCAACCTGCATTTAGAATTACTCCTTAAAGTATAATCAAATAATGTGTATGGGTTAAGAAGCATAGTCTATATGTATAATCAATAGTTAGAAGCATAATCTAACATAGAATAATGGTTTATCAAGTAATATTCTGAGTGTGGATTGAGTTAGAGGAATTTGTGACTAAACAGTGGGCCTAAACTTTCTGTGGCAAATCTAAAATATAAGATACTTCCAACGGTCGTTTCTAAGTGTGTAAAGTGTGAACCTGTGTTTGTTAAACTCAGTTTCACCTCTAAATGTGTGGATTAGAGGTTTTGGTTTTGTCTAAAGCAGACTTACTCTGTGGTAGTAAACCAGAGCTTGTGTTTGTCTAACGCAACTTCACTTTATGGTAGTAATTTGGACATATTCTCTTTCTAAACAGAGTCTTAAGATTGTAAATCAGTGATAAAAGAAAAGATAAGAATCAACAGAAGGTACCAAGATGCGGCATAGGATGTGTCAGGGTAAACAACCCGTGTCTGGTAAACTTTTAAAGAATATACAACTGCTGCACATGTCACAACGATAAGGTATCCTATGGACATGAATAATAGTTAAAGCAATGGAGATTGGTGAGTTCTAAAAGAAACGTTGAATGCCACACCTAGGAATTAGGTTTACTGTTTTTGGGAAGTATATAAAGACATGTTTGTGTATGTACAAGTTGGACTCTCTGCAGACAGTCACACTTTGTTGGTTTCCAATAAAGTTGATTATGTTTGACGTCTACTAAACTCTCTGTCTTTGAAGTTTTTGACTTAGGCTAGAAAGGTTGATTTTATCCACAACACTAACAGTATAGTCTTGTGTGTGTTGTGTTGATAATCAGGGTCTCAGCATCACAGTTCCTCATCGTTCCCTCCGCCAGTCTCCAACCATCCAGGTTCTTTTTATACACCTCTATTTATAACAACTATATATATATTTAATCCAGAATAAGAGACTTAAGTATTCTTCTTTAACTATCTCTCTCTCTGTCTCTAAATGATCTGTCTGGCTTCACAGGGCCAGAGTTCTGGTGCTCCATCTCGTATTTTGAGATGGATGTCCAGGTTGGTGAAATGTTTAAGGTGTTGTCCAGTTGTCCTGTGGTGACGGTGGATGGTTACGTGGATCCATCTGGAGGAGATCGTTTCTGCCTCGGGCAGCTCAGTAACGTTCACCGTACCGAGGCTAGTGAAAGGGCCAGGTCTGTACCACACACACACACACACACACACACACACACACACACACACACAAAAACACACATACCTTCTTCATTGGGACTGATAGACACCGAGGCCACGCCTCCTTCTTTCGGAACAGGTGTGCAATGTATCAGGTTTAGTCTTCCTCACTCGTTTGTTTGTCCGTTCCTCTGGCAGGTTACACATAGGTAAAGGCGTGCAGCTGGAGTGTCGAGGCGAGGGCGATGTGTGGATGCGATGTCTGAGTGATCACGCCGTCTTCGTTCAGAGCTACTACCTGGATAGAGAGGCAGGACGAGCGCCTGGGGACGCTGTCCACAAGATCTACCCAGGAGCCTACATCAAGGTGAGGAGAGTTTAGGGTTAGGGTTAGGAGAAGATGCGGAGAAGATGCTGACTCCTTTCCTATAACAGCAGCTGCCAATCACAGGAGTATAAGAATGTGCTCATTCTATAGCAGCAGCCTGCACAGGGGCTTGTACAGTGGACGAATTTAAACCTAACGCTAAGTGGATTCGAACTTTTAACAGTGAAAATAACGCGATGATGAAAAAAGGCTTTCAGTAAGGAGACATTTATCATTTACGGAAGAAGATTTCGCAGGCTGCGTGATGGTGTGTCGTTCGTGTCCGTGTAGGTGTTTGATCTGCGTCAGTGCCATCGGCAGATGCAGCAGCAGGCGGCCACGGCTCAGGCAGCGGCGGCGGCTCAGGCGGCCGCCGTGGCGGGGAACATTCCGGGTCCAGGGAGCGTCGGGGGCATCGCTCCTGCAATCAGTGAGTACAAACACTCGGAAAGAGGACGGTCACGAAACACTTTACATATACGTCACACGGGCGTAATATATACCGCCAGTTAAAGCTTTGGACACACTGGATGGAATACATACCATTGGGTCCATAAGTATTTGGACAGCGACGCAATTTTCCGCAATTTTGCCTCGGTATTCCACCAACAATGGAATTGAAATGAAGCAACCAAGATGTGATTGAAGTGTATCGACTTTCAGCTTTAATTCGAGGGTCTTAAAGGAAAATATTACGTTTTTTATAGCCAACGTTTTACAATGGAGTCCCTCCATTTTCACAGGCTCAAAAGTAATCGGACAGTCGACAGATAAGCAGTTTTGTTGCAAAGCGTGGCTTGTTTTCTCGTTATTCCGTGACGAATTAAAAAGATAAAAGGTCTGGAGTTGATTCCAAGCGTTGAATTCGCAATAGGCGGTCCAAAGTGAAGGAGGCCATCCTCAGGCTGAGAAAATAAAGCAGACCTATCAGAGAGACCGCAGAAACTTTAGGAGTGGCCAGATCACCAATTTGGTACATTTCTTAAAAAGAAGGAACGCTCTCAAGAGAACTCCGGAACACCGAAAGGCCTGGAAGACGACGAAAAGACCACAATTGAAGTGGATGATATCGTTGTCAAAGTCCACAATCAAGATTGATGATTACGTAAGTGTGTCCAATTACTTTTGCACCTGTGAAATCGGGGTTTTGTTCAACCCCTTGAATTAAAGCTGAAAGTCTACACTTCAATCAAATCAATCAATTGTCTTGCTGTCCGAATACTTACGGACCTGGCTATATATTGTCCCAAAGACGTTTTGAAATTTGATTCTAAGACAAAAACGAATACTGAACTTAATGCCTGTGTGTGCATTTATTTCTCAATCAAATCATAGAATTTACTTGTTGCTACCCCTCAGAAACATTTATCAGCCCCGCTATTAATAACACACCACATCTCAGTGTCTCAGTGTCAAAGCAAACTTGGACAAAAACGTATTTCGAAGTAGGCCGTTTGAGAGAGGTTGAGTTTTTTTTTTGGCCTTTTATCGGTACCGAATGAAGGAATCGTATGTGTGGAAATGGAGATCTCCGGCCGTTGTTGAGTCATGCTGCGATTCACAGGTCTCTCGGCAGCCGCAGGGATCGGCGTGGACGACCTGCGCAGGTTGTGTATCCTGCGTCTGAGCTTCGTGAAAGGCTGGGGACCCGATTACCCGCGCCACAGCATCACACACACCCCCTGCTGGGTGGAGGTGCACCTCCACCGCGCCCTTCAGCTGCTGGATGAGGTGCTGCACACCATGCCTCTGGCAGACCCTGGACCTTCTAACTGAGAGCAGGGAGAGATAACTACACACACACACACACACTCACATACACCCTCTCACATACACACACACAGTGATCTTATCTCACGCACTGAGCAGGCACAATTTACGTCTGCGCTTCAGTACTGTTTTTAACGCGTCCTGGCCGACTTTCCCCTCATACCTGGAAAATGACAATATTCTGTCGGTTATTTGTGAATTCGCACCTTTTAACGTTTTTATAAAGTCGAACACGTGGTGATGATTGGCAGGCAGTGAGGAGATCTAGTCTGCACGACTATCCCTCGTCTTAAATACAGACCATGTAGAGGTGAAATGACAACGAAATCCTATCAGGAATACCAACATTTACCTCAGACGTGCTGGTGAAGGATTGAAAAAAAGAGCGCGTGCGACTGAAATACGCGCTTTGATCGCACGTAGCGTAGACGACAAAATGGAACTTTTTACTGAAACGTGTCAACATTCTGCCACGACTACATGAAGGTCTCAGCGCCTCCAGAGACTTTTTTAAAGTACATCTGTTTATAGTGGATCATCATGTAAATACAGAGAACGCGACCCACTCATGCTCGGTATAGCCTACAGTACGTTACGCACGATGCCGCGCTCGGGCGTGCTGAGAAAATGACTAAACACAGACTATTTACGAGTAAAATTACGCCGCGAGCGAGCTTGATGTTAAGAGATGTTGTGAGATGGCTTTCTAAATTAGATAGATTTCTAACGACCTGGTACCTGCAAGTTAGCGTGCCATTAGCGAGCTTGCTAACTTACCTAGCTGAACGAGGTAATGAATTTAGACCCTCGTGAAATGGCTACAGGGAACCCGATCTGAACCACTATACGTGTTATTGTTCCTATGTCATGTTGTACACGACCTCATCGACCGTGTCGTCGGAATACCTTCAGCGGGAGTCCATTTCCTGGCCTCTACGCACAGGTTCAATCCAAAACCGTGAAGGATTGTTCAGTTCTCTTTCTCTTAGGAGAATCCGTAACCCTCTACTGCATGAATTATTACATTTACGCCCCAATTTTTTTTTTAATGTATTTTAATTAATTCAAGTAATAAAAAAATCTCTGGGGGTAAATTGTTGCCATATGGCAACAGTGTTCCATGATGGAAAGTATTATATGGTCAGGAATAACACAAAATGTATGAGATTACAATTCTAATAGGAACCGATGAGGGACATTTTTTTATTTTTATATTGAACTAGGCTTATTTTGAGTATAAAATGCTTTTAAGATGGCGACGGGGATTCGGTCGAAGGGAAGTGGAAGGAGGACGAGTCGCCGAGGACGTGTTAAGGACAGTACTGTAACGTAACCTTGCTGTATATCCTTCAACGGATTCATCCGAATGCAATCTATGGAGTTGTTCCATAGGGATCGAATGTACTTTTTTGCAGACTAGATGTATGTATTTGATTTAGCACTGCCTGTCTTCTGATTAATGCAAGTTTCCTCTAGGCACGTGCCGATAATCGGTTCCTGTGATAATACCATAAATATATATATATATATATCACGGGATTGTATATTGTTATTGAAGACTACCCCTGTGTTCCACTCAGGAGGAGGCCACCTCGGTAGGCCACATCATGGGCACCTTGTAAAAGGTCAAACCTATCCCGTTTACATTTCATTATAATGGGTAATTGTGATAATGCCATAAACTGCAATAAGTTTAGTTAGTCGGCTATTGCGGGACGAGAATGCGATATCGGCACATGCCTAGCTTTCACAGGGTTGAGTTCAGGGAAATAGCTTTACTGCCCGTACACTCTCAGAAGTCAACAGGTGCTAAACTGTACCTTTTCTTGTCACTGGTAGGTGACATGTACTGTACCTTTAAAGCCTCGCTAAATTAATATTAAGGGTAAAATAATCGTGGTGCTTAAGGAATAGTAAGGACTAGTGGGAACAGCTACGTATTTCAGCAGACTGGACCAAGTAAATGAAAAAAGCACTGTAGCAGAACTTGAAAAATTTATAAGTAAATATGTAAATATAACTTTTAAATAATAAACGTATATATATATTTAAAATTAAAGTGTAATTTTTTTTGGAACGTGAAGCAGCTCTGTGATGTTCTCTGTTAACGGCTAATCCAATCACGTGCGTTTATGTCAATTATTCAGCTGACGGAAGCTCATTGGTTCGCTATCTGCCCTCTTCCGCATACGCGAGCCCACAGATGCCCATGATTGGCTAGTGTCGCTGTGATTGACACGGCAGAGAGAGATCGCCTCTCCCACTCGGATAACACGGCCAGGTTGATCTCTCAGACATCCATCCGTGGATGGCGAAAGCTGTTCCATTGCACTAAAGGTTACTAAAGGTTTAAAAAAAAAAAAAAAGATCCCACTCGGAAAGAAGGAAAGGTACGGTTTAGCACTTCCTTTTTTGAGCGTGTGCACCGGTCCAGATTTGCACATGGTTGAATTATAGTAATAATAATATTACAGAATAATATTCAATAATACAGAATAATTTGACTCTCTCTCTCACACACACACACACACACACACACACAGAAACACACACACGACGTCTGCAGGTTTGTTAAGTGCGTGATAATACCCACTCCTCAGAAGCCGGCTCCTTGAGGCCAAACTGTTCAGGAACTCTCTTCAGACGGAAAACAGGACAGACCTCGAAACCAGAACTCTCACTATATCCGTGCTTTGTGTTCCACAGCGTGTGAGGACAACACCTCCACTTCCTGTGCTCGTCCCGAGCGTGTCCGACGCCCCACACGAGCGCAGCCTTCGGGCTCATTTATTTTCATACGGGGAAAAAAAATAAGCAGCAAACAAAAAAAAAGACAAGAAAAGAAACGACGCCGAAACATCGTTCAGCTTTAAATTGGTGGTGTTGGTATTTGTGGTGCCGCAGTATGGTGTTTGTAGCAAATCATCTGCCGTGTGGTTGTACACCAAAGCCTCAGAATACCTCATCGTAATCTAGCACCGAACCCGACGGTGGATCTTTATGTTTTAAGCCAAAAAACGGGACATTATTTGCAGTTTTCACTTCACCTCACGCGTATGACAAGAGAAAATAGGACCATAACTCACCCAGTAACTGACTTAAAGCGTATATATATATATATATATATTTTACATTTAATTTATTTAAGTCAATGTTTCCTAACTCAAGCCCATGAGTCTGCATTGGCCTACAGGAATATCCTAAACGCTAACCTTCGCAACAATAACAAGGGAAAAACATGACATCATGATACATGATATGAATCACCACCAACAAATGTGAAGCCATAATCTGAAAATTTGTCTATTCAGAGATTTCTGCTTATTTAAAACACACACTCTCACGATGGCTCCAGAGCTATTTTACGCACTGATGTTTATATATCATTATATATCATATATTACGATATCGCCCAGACGTAATACCGGTAAAGTGTAACAATTAATGGTAGAGCTATTTCATGGTATACTGTTGTACGTGTGTATCGTACCGAATGTCTTTTCTATGCCTAGTTACTTTTTAGACTAAAGCCTAGACTACGGCCTCCACCTCCAGAGCTACCTTCTTACGGAGGATCGTTTTCATCTAAGTTTATCTTGCACGATTCGTCTAACCAAGATCTTCAACAGCCGGAGCAGGTGTGTAGGATCTGTAAAAAAAAAAAAAAAAAAAAAAATTTAAAAAAAAAAAAAAAAAAAAAAAAAAAAATGATTGAATATACATCACCGTGAGTATTACGTGAAACAGTATTGTATGTGCTCACAGATATGCATCGATGATAACGGACGTGTTGAACCTTTATGCACTTAAGACACGGTGAAAGATGGGTGCGATGAGATCGTACGCATGCACAGACCACTATTACCGTATTCTCTTTCCTTTCCTTTCCTTTGGAAGGTTTTCTGACGTTCTCGCCTTGTTTTTTTCCGGTTGGAGGGTTCGGTAGCTTCGCGAGTTAGGCGTGTGCCGATAAATTCCGTCGGAGTACCGGAATGTTCCAAACGACGTCGTTATCGTGGCGGCGTCAATAGTTATGCTCGGACGGACCCCCTGTCCTGTTCAGAAAGCCGTTAACGGTGCAGTCAGTGATTTTCACACCGGAAAGACTTTCGGAATATTTGACAACGCTCACCTCAAATTTTTTAAAATAGCTTTAATATAAATCGCTTTAATAGGAGCTGAGGGTTCTGGAAATGCGTGTTTGTGTGTGTGTATGTGTGTGTGTTGGGGATTAGGGAGGACATCGTGCGGACCACCAACATCCAACCAATCAGGACAAGGAGGCAAAACATCCATTTAATTTTTTATATATATATATATATATATATATATATATATATATGTATGTATATATTATATATAACTGTCGTATGGGGCGAATGGTATATATATCTTTACACTATGCCAGAATTGTTGGCGTTAGCCCGCTAGCTTATAACGTAGCTTTGTTAGTTACGTTGCTGTCTGTAAACCTGCCTCTTCAACAATGTTTTTTTAAAATAAATCTACAAGGTGATTATTAATGAATAATTGGAGATCGGGGACAATGAGACGCTTCCGATGTTGGTTCGTGGTTAAAATACATTAGCTAGCTTATAAACTAGCCGTTGTTATTTTATAGCTTGGATAAACCCTGCTCAAAAATATTCATTTTATTTAGAGTTTTTATTAAAGCCACAAAGTTGGCGATGGATTATCAGTGAATAGCTGCGTATTACGTACGACGAGGCTGCTTCGGAAGTTTGTTGAAATGTGTTCGCTAGCTTGTAAAGTGGCATTGTATAGTTCGGTTCCTCAGCGTTAACTGCGTTTTTTTTTTTTCCCCAAATTTTATTAGGAGCTTTTATTAGCGCTAGTTTATAAATGAACTTCCGTAGATCATTTTGGTCTCTGTTAACCTGAGTTTTTATTACATTTACAAAGTTAGCTAGGGATTATTATTATTATTAGCGGATCAACATACAGCCCGTGCACTGCGATGAGACTATTTGCGGTTAAAACGGCGCCCGGCGAGAACCGCTACACGTAAGAGTTTTTTCAGACCGTCTGTAACATTGTTTAACGTTATAAACCGTAATGAGATGTTCTACGATGTCGTTTATCTCTCCACGTTATAATTCGCTAACGTCGGCACATGTCTAATTCCGTGTTAAGTCGTGTGACCTTTCCGAAGGATTTTATTTCATTTTTGTGGTTGTGTTATGGGGGTTTTGTTTTGTTTTTCACAGCGGCTATGAAACCCTCAACTATGTCTGGAATGTATCTACTCCTCGTCAGCAGTTACACAGAGCTTTCAGGTTCCATGATGGACGCAAGAGTCCGGGTTGTGTATGACGTAGGCTCAGGTCACACAGAGAACTCCAGGCCTCTGTGAACTTAAATACAGACACAATATTTACGCTTATCCTGCCTTTAAAAAAAAAAGAAAAAATCATTCAGCATTGTTTCATATGTTTTTAGAT
This sequence comes from Ameiurus melas, assembly GCA_012411365.1. Taxonomy (NCBI): domain Eukaryota; kingdom Metazoa; phylum Chordata; class Actinopteri; order Siluriformes; family Ictaluridae; genus Ameiurus; species Ameiurus melas. Next base: position 22,922,403 of record CM022765.1, read on the forward strand.
GTTCGCTGGTGAGATTCAAACCTCGACTTCAACCTGAACTTTGACGTCAGTTCAGGTCAATGAGAATTGATTAACCCCGCCCCCCCTCCTTCTCCCTCCATGATCTTTGATCCTGGTGCCACAGGTCCATTCGGCTCTGCTTGAACTTGTACATAACATTTAATACATGAGCTGTCGGTGAATTAAACATAGTGATTTTAAGCATTTGTTATGAAATAGAACATAGAGTTTAGTTTTGCTACTGCATAGCTTGCTAATTACTGTAGCGCAGAAACCGACGTCGGGTCCGAACCCATCGAGCGTTGACCGTTTCGGACAACGTCTTCGTTTTGTTTCGGGGTTTGTTTTTTTGTTTTTTGCCTTAGAACAAGGTGAAATGAAGGTCGGCGTCTCCTGCAGCTGTCGCCATCATGTGAAAGTAGGTTTATTTAGAACACCTTGTGTCACCTCGCCCACTTCTCCTACGATATATTTGGTGTTCTGTTGTAGCTTCTCTGAGAATAGAAAGTTTCCTTTAGTCATGGTTCATCAGGACAAACTAAAAAAGCGCTTGTCCCCCGTTTGCCTCTGATGCTTAATGAAGTTATAAAATACATGATGAAATCAAGTGTCAGTAACATGACAATCACTGAGCTGGAAAAATCGAATCTAAAGCATTCCACGTGTTTCTTACAAAGTATTTATCAGTATGTTACCTGCTGTGAAAACTGGACTATTTTATTGATATTGTTATTTCAGTTATTGTTGTAATAATTAGAATTATTTTATTGTTGAAGGACGTTCGGCTCCTGTATGTTGACTGTACACCAAAGTTAAGTAAAAAGAAAAAAAGAAGAAGAATCGTTTTGATACAGATGCAGTGTGAGTGTTGTGTTTTATGGGACACTTTCCTTAGATTCTGAACCTCTGACTAAAATCAAATCCTCAGATTAAAATGTATACCATGAATCAAATCTAGTCCTCAGATTAAAATCTATACCACTAAATAAAATCTAATCCTCAGAGTAAAGTCTACACCACTAAATAAAATCTAATCCTCAGATTAAAATCTACACCTCTAAATAAAATCTAATCCTCAGATTAAAATCTACACCATTAACTAAAATCTAATCCTCAGATTAAAATCTACACTATTAACTAAAATCTAATCCTCAGATTTAAATCTACACCACTAAATAAAATCTACACCACTAAATAAAATCTACACCACTAAATAAAATCTAATCCTCAGATTAAAATCTACACCTCTAAATAAAATCTAATCCTCAGATTAAAATCTACATCATTAAATAAAATCTAATCCTCAGATTAAAATCTACACCACTAAATAAAATCTACACCACTAAATAAAATCTAATCCTCAGATTAAAATCTACACCTCTAAATAAAATTTAATCCTCAGATTAAAATCTACACCATTAACTAAAATCTAATCCTCAGATTAAAATCTACACCATTAACTAAAATCTAATCCTCAGATTTAAATCTACACCACTAAATAAAATCTAATCCTCAGATTAAAATCTACACCACTAAATAAAATCTAATCCTCAGATTAAAATCTACATCATTAAATAAAATCTAATCCTCAGATTAAAATCTACATCATTAAATAAAATCTAATCCTCAGATTAAAATTTACACCTCTAAATAAAATCTAATCCTCAGATTAAAATCTACACCTCTAAATAAAATTTAATCCTCAGATTTAAATCTACACCACTAAATAAAATCTACACCACTAAATAAAATCTACACCACTAAATAAAATCTACACCACTAAATAAAATCTAATCCTCAGATTAAAATCTACACCACTAAATAAAATCTAATCCTCAGATTAAAATCTACACCATTAACTAAAATCTAATCCCCAGATTAAAATCTACACCACTAAATAAAATCTACACCACTAAATAAAATCTAATCCTCAGATTAAAATCTACACCACTAAACAAAATCTAATCCTCAGATTAAAATCTACACAATTAACTAAAATCTAATCCTCAGATTAAAATCTACACCACTAAATAAAATCTAATCCTCAGATTAAAATCTACACCATTAACTAAAATCTAATCCTCAGATTAAAATCTACATCATTAAATAAAATCTAATCCTCAGATTAAAATCTACACCACTAAATAAAATCTACACCACTAAATAAAATCTAATCCTCAGATTAAAATCTACACCATTAACTAAAATCTAATCCTCAGATTAAAATCTACACCATTAACTAAAATCTAATCCTCAGATTTAAATCTACACCACTAAATAAAATCTACACCACTAAATAAAATCTAATCCTCAGATTAAAATCTACACCACTAAATAAAATCTAATCCTCAGATTAAAATCTACATCATTAAATAAAATCTAATCCTCAGATTAAAATCTACATCATTAAATAAAATCTAATCCTCAGATTAAAATCTACACCTCTAAATAAAATCTAATCCTCAGATTAAAATCTACACCATTAACTAAAATCTAATCCTCAGATTTAAATCTACACCACTAAATAAAATCTACACCACTAAATAAAATCTACACCACTAAATAAAATCTAATCCTCAGATTAAAATCTACACCACTAAATAAAATCTAATCCTCAGATTAAAATCTACACCATTAACTAAAATCTAATCCCCAGATTAAAATCTACACCACTAAATAAAATCTACACCACTAAATAAAATCTAATCCTCAGATTAAAATCTACACCACTAAATAAAATCTAATCCTCAGATTAAAATCTACACCATTAACTAAAATCTAATCCCCAGATTAAAATCTACACCACTAAATAAAATCTACACCACTAAATAAAATCTAATCCTCAGATTAAAATCTACACCACTAAATAAAATCTAATCCTCAGATTAAAATCTACACCATTAACTAAAATCTAATCCTCAGATTAAAATCTACACCACTAAATAAAATCTACACCACTAAATAAAATCTAATCCTCAGATTAAAATGTATACCATTAAATAAAATCTAATCCTCAGATTAAAATCTACACCACTAAATAAAATCTAATCCTCAGATTAAAATCTACACCACTAAATAAAATCTAATCCTCAGATTAAAATCTACATCATTAACTAAAATCTAATCCTCAGATTAAAATCTACACCTCTAAATAAAATCTAATCCTCAGATTAAAATCTACATCATTAACTAAAATCTAATCCTCAGATTAAAATCTACACCACTAAATAAAATCTAATCCTCAGATTAAAATCTACATCATTAACTAAAATCTAATCCTCAGATTAAAATCTACACCACTAAATAAAATCTAATCCTCAGATTAAAATCTACATCATTAACTAAAATCTAATCCTCAGATTAAAATTTACACCACTAAATAAAATCTAATCCTCAGATTAAAATCTACACCACTAAATAAAATCTAATCCTCAGATTAAAATCTACACAATTAACTAAAATCTAATCCTCATATTAAAATCTACACCACTAAATAAAATCTACACCACTAAATAAAATCTAATCCTCAGATTAAAATCTACACCACTAAACAAAATCTAATCCTCAGATTAAAATCTACACAATTAACTAAAATCTAATCCTCAGATTAAAATCTACACCACTAAATAAAATCTACACCACTAAATAAAATCTAATCCTCAGATTAAAATGTATACCATTAATAAAATCTAATCCTCAGATTAAAATCTACACCACTAAATAAAATCTAATCCTCAGATTAAAATCTACACCACTAAATAAAATCTAATCCTCAGATTAAAATCTACACAATTAACTAAAATCTAATCCTCAGATTAAAATCTACACCACTAAATAAAATCTACACCACTAAATAAAATCTAATCCTCAGATTAAAATGTATACCATTAATAAAATCTAATCCTCAGATTAAAATCTACACCACTAAATAAAATCTAATCCTCAGATTAAAATCTACATCATTAACTAAAATCTAATCCTCAGATTAAAATCTACACCTCTAAATAAAATCTAATCCTCAGATTAAAATCTACACCTCTAAATAAAATCTAATCCTCAGATTAAAATCTACACCACTAAATAAAATCTAATCCTCAGATTAAAATCTACATCATTAACTAAAATCTAATCCTCAGATTAAAATCTACACCTCTAAATAAAATCTAATCCTCAGATTAAAATCTACACCACTAAATAAAATCTAATCCTCAGATTAAAATCTACACCACTAAATAAAATCTAATCCTCAGATTAAAATCTACATCATTAACTAAAATCTAATCCTCAGATTAAAATCTACACCCCTAAATAAAATCTAATCCTCAGATTAAAATCTACACCATTAACTAAAATCTAATCCTCAGATTAAAATCTACACCACTAAATAAAATCTACACCACTAAATAAAATCTACACCACTAAATAAAGTCTAATCCTCAGATTAAAATGTATAGCATTAATAAAATCTAATCCTCAGATTAAAATCTACACCATTAACTAAAATCTAATCCTCAGATTAAAATCTACACCACTAAATAAAATCTAATCCTCAGATTAAAATCTACACCACTAAATAAAATCTAATCCTCAGATTAAAATCTACACCTCTAAATAAAATCTAATCCTCAGATTAAAATCTACACCACTAAATAAAATCTAATCCTCAGATTAAAATCTACATCATTAACTAAAATCTAATCCTCAGATTAAAATCTACACCTCTAAATAAAATCTAATCCTCAGATTAAAATCTACATCATTAACTAAAATCTAATCCTCAGATTAAAATCTACACCCCTAAATAAAATCTAATCCTCAGATTAAAATCTACACCATTAACTAAAATCTAATCCTCAGATTAAAATCTACACCACTAAATAAAGTCTAATCCTCAGATTAAAATGTATAGCATTAATAAAATCTAATCCTCAGATTAAAATCTACACCATTAACTAAAATCTAATCCTCAGATTAAAATCTACACCTCTAAATAAAATCTAATCCTCAGATTAAAATTTACACATTAACTAATATCTAGATTAAACTACCCTAAATAAAATCTAATCCTCAGATTAAAATCTACACCATTAACTAAAATCTAATCCTCAGATTAAAATCTACACCACTAAATAAAATCTACACCACTAAATAAAATCTAATCTTCAAATTAAAATCTACATCTTAAAAATAATAATAATAATAATAAATAAAAATCTAGATCCCAGATTAAGATCTAAACCTTTAAAAAAACTAAATCAAAATCTTAGATTAAAATTTAAACCTCAGATTAAAAAATACACATCTACATACAATTGAAATCTCAGATTACAATCTACACCCAAGATTAATATCTACACAGATTACAATCTACACCTCGAATTAATAATCTAAATCTCAGATCGAATTCTAAATCTCAGATTAAAATCTACACCCAGATTAAAATCTACACCTCTAACTAAAATCTAAATGATCAGTATATCAGCATGGGAATGTCATATTTTTGAACATGTTCATAAAAAATGTACAAGTATTAAAAAATGACACTCGTTCTTTCATTCAGAGTGAAATCTAACATTAAAAACCTTTTTAAAAAATGTGTAAAGAGCACTCATTTCATTATTTATTACGTTTATCAATTAATAAACATAATAAATCTGAATTTAAGATTAAAATTTTACTTCATTCTGATTAAAGTTTATGCTGGTAATGTTGTAAAGGCTCCTTGTAGCTGCAGGTTTAACAGTTACTAGACCAAGATGTATTTTATTATTATTATTATTATTATTATTATTATTAAGATATTGTTTGAGAGCGTCTATGTACCTGCACTACACCCGTGTCCTTCTCACAGTGGCCTGCAGACGGCGCTAATGAGCTTTAACATGGTGTCGGTACCCTGAGCATCAATTCTGGGCCAAGTGCTGTTTCCACCTGCATCCCGAAGCATCCTGCTTCTCCTCCTCCTCACTTCCTGCTGTGATCCTATTGGCTGAAGTGGAACTGCCTAGCAACCACCAGCATCGGTACATGTATATAGGCTTGTCATTCATATACATATATATATATATATATAATGCGCTCTCATTTGTAAACTTTATATAAAAACATTTTAATTTGACAACAGCAATAAAATTGGATTAAGAAATTGATACATAAAAAAACAATAACCAACAACAACTCTATTATTATTTTTTAAAATCATTTATATGTGCATTTATAAGTTAAAAGAGTTAAATATGCGGTTTAACAACAATAATAAACAAACATGTATTGAATAGACCTAAATAAATGAGAAACATTTATATGGAGAAAAAACAAATGTCCGTGGCTCGGGCCTGTAGAGAAGTCTGAAGGCGTATTAAGTTGGAGAACTGGTGTGCGCTTTGCTTCTGAAATATTCTAAGAGCTAAAGTAATTATAGAGCTTTTCAAATGTTTTCACATTTGTGTTCTTGGTAACAGCAAAAGGACATTCGTAATCAGCGCTGAATTCATATCTTCAATTCAGTTCAATTTTATTTATATAGCACTTTCAACAGCGGCCATCGAGCCGGTGAGGCGAGGAAAATCTCCCTGAGACGACATGAGGAAGGAACCGTGAGAGGAACCAGACTCGTTTATCTCGAAATAGACTGTGTGGAGAGTTGAGGGACGGCACATGTGGGTTATATTGATGAAGGTTTTGAAGAATGATGTTTATGAAAGACTGAAACGTTTCCATGGCTCACGTGAAACTCTGAAAATGTATTATATATGAAGGTGTACTCATTTCATAGCCTACACGGATTGTGGAACTGCCTCAAAGGTCCTTTAGAAAAGACTTCTACG
>CM022765.1:22934229-22951729 GCA_012411365.1 Ameiurus melas
ATGATAACATCAAGACAATCAAGCCCAGAATATAGCCTAGCATCATGACATATGAATGATTAAAAATTTTCTAGACGTTTGCTAAACACGAACATGTATTTTCTGCTCAAACAGTGAGCTGAAAGCACTTTTGCGGACCAGGAAGCACATTTATTTTGTCATGTGACTGTATGTGGAGTTGTTTGGAATGAATTTTTGCCGATCTGAGCACAGAGAGGATTTGTCTACGGCTCGTTGCCCGAGTTAGTGGTTATTGAGTATAAGTCTAATCAATGCTTGTCCCAGGTTGAACCTAAACTCATGGCATAAGTCACACCACCGAGACAGTCTTTATGCTTCAGCTGTCAAACCAAATCCTGTCCAATAAAACCATTTCAATATAAATCAAATGGATTGTCTACTCTAAGAATATCGTAAAACATCTGTATTGATTTAACTGACTTTGACCTTGCAAGAGATGCGATTGTCATTAGCCAAATTGGACCAACGTGTTCTTCATAAAGGACGAACTTGTCTTAAGTGGACGTCTCTGACATGGAAATCTTGGAGAGGGTTTAGATAGACATATAGCACACATTTCAGCTCTGTGCTTGGACTGAATTCTGTTTCTCTGTCCGTGATTTTGGATTGAAGACGAGTTAATGTGATGAGAATTAATTGGCAGATTTTTCAGAATGAAGGAATGGAATAATTATGGATGGTGAATGAAAGGATGGATGGATGGATGGATGGATGGTGGATAGGGGAGTAGGTGAAGGCATTTTGGGAAATGGATGGATGATAGATGGATGAATAGATGAATGAAAGGGTGTGTAGATAGATAGGTAGACAGATGAATGACTGAATGGGATGTGTATTCATTTATGGATGGAGGATAGATTGAAGGTGAGGTTAAATGAATGGATGATTGAATGAATAAATGATGGACAGATGGCTGGGTGGGTGGGTAAATGGATGTGTTGGTGGATGGATGGATTAATGGGTGAATGGATGAATAGATGCATGAATGCTAGATTAGTAAAAGGCTGGGAAAAGGGATGTGTGGGAAGATGGATGGATGGTTGGTGGATGGGGTGTGAGTGAATGAATATTGGGAGATAAATGGCTGGTTGAATGGGTGATTGAAAGGTTCTGTAGCTAGATGGATAGATAGATAGATACAGTGCCTTGCGAAAGTATTCGGCCCCCTTGAACTTTTCAACCTTTTGCCACATTTCAGGCTTCAAACATAAAGATATAAAATTTTATTTTTTGGGAAGAATCACCAACAAGTGGGACACAATTGTGAAGTGGAACGAAATCTATTGGATATTTTAAACTTTTTTAACTAATAAAAACTGTGGTGCGTGCAAAATTATTCGGCCCCCTTTACTTTCAGTGCAGCAAACTCACTCCAGAAGTTCAGCGAGGATCTCTGAATGATCCAATGTTGTCCTAAATGACTGATGGTGATAAATAGAATCCACCTGTGTGTAATCAAGTCTCTGTATAAATGCACCTGCTCTGTGATAGTCTCAGGGTTCTGTTGAAAACACAGAGAGCATCATGAAGACCAAGGAACACACCAGGCAGGTCCATAATACTGTTGTGGAGAAGTTTAACGCCGGATTTGGATACAAAAGATTTCCCAAGCTTTAAACATCCCAAGGAGCACTGTGCAACGCGATCATTTTGAAATGGAAGGAGTATCAGACCACTGCAAATCTACCAAGACCTGGCGTGCCCTCTAAACTTTCAGCTCAGACAAGGAGAAGACTGATCAGAGATGCAGCCAAGAGGCCCATGATCACTCTGGATGAACTGCAGAGAACTACAGCTGAGGTGGGAGAGTCTGTCCATAGGACAACAATCAGTCGTACACTGCACAAATTCGGCGTTTATGGAAGAGTGGCAAGAAGAAAGCCATTTCTCAAAGATATCCATAAAAGTCTCGTTTACAATGCCCAGGCCACCTTTGCCCGCCCCTGGGAGACACACCAAACATGTGGAAGAAGGTGCTCTGGTCAGATGAAACCAAAATCGAACTTTTGCCCACAATGCAAAACGATATGTATCCCCCTCAACACACCATCCCCACTGTCAAACATGGTGGTGGCAGCATCATGGTTTGGGCTCTGCTTTTCTTCAGCAGGAACAGGGAAGATGGTTAAAATTGAGGGGAAGATGGATGCAGCCAAATACAGGACCATTCTGGGAGAAAACCTGTTGGAGTCTGCAAAAGACCTGAAACTGGGACGGAGATTTATCTTCCAACAAGACAATGATCCCAAACATACAGCAAAATCTACAAAGGAATGGTTCACAAATAAACGTATCCAGGTGTTAGAATGGCCAAGTCAAAGTCCAGACCTGAATCCAATCAAGAATCTGTGGAAAGAGCTGAAAACTGCTGTTCACAAACGCTCTCCATCCAACCTCACTGAGCTCGAGCTGTTTTGCAAGGAAGAATGGGCAAGAATTTGCCGTCTCGATGTGCAAAACTGATAGAGACATACCCCAAGCGACTTGCAGCTGTAGTCGCAGCAAAAGGTGGCTCTACAAAGTATTAACGCGGGCAAGGAATAATTTGCGGCCCACTTTTCATTTTTTATTAGTTAAAAAGTTTCAAAAATCCAATAGATTTCGTTCCACTTCAATTGTGTCCCACTTGTTGGTGATTCTTCACAAAAAATAAAAATTTTATATCTTTATGTTTGAAGCCTGAAATGTGGCAAAAGGTTGAAAAGTTCAAGGGGGCCGAATACTTTCGCAAGGCACTGTAGAATAGATAGATAGATAGATGGATAGATGAATGAATGTGTAGCTTTATGGATGGTGGATAGATTGAAGGGAAGGTTGAATGAATGGATGTGTAGGTGGGGAGGTGACTGAATGGGGTGAGTGAGTGAATGTTGGGAGATGGATGGATGAATGGAGAGATGGATAGATGAGTAATGAGGTGAATGAAAGGATGGACGGATAACCAAATGAATAGTGGATGGGTGAGTGAATGAATGTTGGGGAGATGAAGGAGTGGATGAATGGATGACTGATGGGTGAAGGTTTATGGATGGGTGGATGGAAGGTTTCATGGCTGGATGTGTGGGTTGATGGATGAAATAAGATAGATTGATGGATAGAGGTTTAGTCCGATGGATGGATGGAGGAGTAGGTTCAGGAGTGGAACAGATGAATGGATGGATAGATGAATGGGTGGGGGAAGGAATGGAACACATAAATGTATGGATGGATGGACGGATGGATGTATGAGTAGTCAGATGGACGGACGGATGGATGGATGAGTAGTCAGATGGACGGACGGATGGATGGATGAGTAGTCAGATGGACATATGGAAGCACGGAGGAGTGGGTTCATGTGTGGAACAGATGGATGGATGCATGGGTGGGGGAAGGAATATAACAGATAAATTGATGGATGGATAGATGGATGGATGAGTAGTCAAATGGATGGATGGATGGGTAGATGGAACAGACAGATGCATGGATACATGTAATATATGTATGTATGGATGGAAGGATGTAACAGATGGGTGGATGAATAGATGACTGTGTAGTTTATTGACCATAAAATATTTCCCTCCCTGGAATAATTTCTGCACTAGAAATGATTGCTATTAATCAGGAAGTCATAGACTACAGTGTGAACATATGCTCTGTGTGTGTGTGTGTGTGTGTGTGTGTGTGTGTGTGTGTGTGGAAGGTGCAGAAGGGCAACAACAGGCTGAATTGTAATGTTATGACATGTGGTGTGATGGTGAGAAGCCTCTTTGTGTGTGCTGTGAGAGTGAGAGTGTGTGCCAGCGCAGAGACGCTCGCATTAGCACACGGTGTGGAGAGCGATGCAGCGTGGCATTGTGGGTAATCGCTGTTTATCCAGGCGAAGTGTAGAATCAGATGTAGGGCACAAAATCGTTTGGAATGCTAGAGATGTTTATCATTCAGTGTTTAGACTGTGTGTGTGTGTGTGTGTGTGTGTGTGTGTGTGTGAGGCCACTGAAGGACACCAAGAGTGGGCTGATGCCTCTTCAGTCTCCTCCACTCTCATCACATCCTCCTTCACCACTTCTTCCTTTCTGTCTCTTGTATGCACTCCTGTGAGTCACTCTCTAGTGCCGGTGATGGGCAGATTGATGACGCTTGTTAATCATGAACATCCTCACACACACACACACACACCAACACATACTTAGTCTTCATGCCTGATTGTATATTGTATGATGACGTGTCAGGGTGTGAAAGCAGGGTGTGGTCCTGATGTCGACAGAAGGCGAACAGTGAATCCAATTAGAGTTCATTTTGTGCACTCCATCTTCTCAGTTCTCCAACGCAGGATAAATGTATCACTCACTCGCCTGTCTCACCTTTTTCATAGACCAAAGTGCTCTCGATTCGTTTCCTATAACAGCAGCTCTGGCAGTAATACAAGACAAATCGTATTGTTTATAAAAAATGAACTTTAACGTGTTCGTTCGAATGCGCTATGGTTTTTGCGTTATGAACACGTTCAGGGCCTTCGGAGCGGAGGCTCTACGTGTACAGATTTTAAAAAATGTGTCATTGTAATTTTTTGTACAAGGAGACGGAAGGAGTCTCCAGTATCAGCTAGGTACTGTCACAATAGTTTATGGACATATCATACCATATATGGACAAGTCCTTCGCCGACTGCGATATCGCGCGTTTTTTGCATGTATTTAAAATAAAATCCACAAACTGAGTGTTACAAATATAAACTTCAGACTAAAACTGTACACAACTGTTTGTCCAATTTTATACGACTGAAAAGAACCCAATACACACACACACACACACACACACACACACACACTCTCACACACCAGAATATATATTATTCATTTAGGACTGTAGTTTAATTCCGTGCTTTTTGTGCATCCATAAAAACAATTCATAATTACTTTTATATATATATATATATATATATATATAATATAAACTAATATATGTTTATATTATATAATAGTATTTATGCATTACTTTTTTATAAAAGGTAACGGTGATATAAACAGTAAACTGAAGAAAGTCATTGTCGGTGACTCGGGTGTCTGCTAATGCTAGCGTGCGTATGACGTCATGCGTCGTCGACTAGGATGCGGCTTATACTTCCCGTTAGTAAAAAACCCGCTGGTGTTCTATTTGAGATTATATTACCTTTCTAAAATCCACACACTAGACAGTAGAGTATATAGTGCATAGTGTAAGTGTATTGTACTTCATTTGGGACACAACTTTAGTATTTACTCTCCGAGACGTGTTTTTGGAACAGACGTGAAGTAGTGAGTAAATCTCCCCCGTGCCGCGCGCAGACCAACTAATCCATAATGAGATTCATCCACAACGATTTTCATCATCGATTATTATTGATTAGTTGTTGCAGCTCTAATATTATCATTATATCAGTGGTGTAAACTGGCTTAAAATGAGAATAATATCATTTATCTCGATGAATTCTGGGACAATATATCGTCCAACAAGGCCTAGTGTTAGCGCTTTGTAACCGTCAGGGGTAAAGCTGTAATTTGGAAATCTACCATGGATAAAGTGTTAGCTTTGGGAAATTGCATTGATATAAGAAGGAATCACTTTTCTTACTAACGTACTCAGTAACGTTAAAGTAGTAACGCATGCGGTCACCTCGTCAAGTGGGTTGTCCTTATCTATTATATTTGTAATAACCTGATCGATAATAAGCATTTTGTTTGGCGGAGACGCTTCGAAAGTCAGCCGAGGCGAATGGCTGCTTCCTGGAGAGACTTCCATGGAAAAACTAAGTGTGTAAGTGTTTGAATCCTGAAGATGCCGCAGAAGATAATGTCCAGGACTCGAAGCGAGCATAATGGCGCCCGCTCTCTTGATGGACAAGGCGGCCTTCCGCTCTTCCCTTTCCATAAGAGCTACGCTCGTCTATTATCCCTCCTCGTCAAAAAGACATGACTCAGAGGATCTCCTCGTACAGTACGCTGGGAGAAAGTAGCCATATAATAGGGCGAGGCATCAAGTTGGTGTGAAGTAAAGCGTTCTCGTTGGCGTTCCTCCTCTGGGTCTGTCCCAGAGTCTTGGTTCGATGGCGAGAAATAAAGGAAGTGAGAAAGCTTTCTGTGTTAATCAATAGCTGCTTGCGTGAATAAATAATAGACTATCGCACACTTCGGGTGCAGGACAGAGCGCAATGAATCTGTGTCAGAGTTCCTCCCAGTCCACATCCAGAGAGCCTAATGAGTCGTTTAAAAGGCTGCAGGGGACTGATGAAATGGAGAGAAAGACAGAGTGAAGGAGTATTTTCGATCCCTCTCTCTCTCTCTCGCTCTCCCTTGTGGGGGGTCGTATCTAGGCAGCAGGAGCAGCTGGGTTTTTAAAACACTGCCAAAACAGTGACATCATGTTCATCGACGTATCTCAAGGGGTCGCAGTGACCGAGTGACGAGGAGAGACAGTCGTCCTTTGTGTGGACAGAACTAGGGTGGGGTCAAGTGTGTGTGTGTGTGTGTGTGTGTGTGTGTGTGTGTGTGCACGAGAGTGTGATTATTATCAGTGATGGGGTTCTGGTTACGTTCAGAAGCGGAAATACAATACGTTTGGAAACGACTTGGAGTGAAGGGTTTGTATTAATATCGTTAACGTCGCTAATCATCGCACCTGACTGAACTTTTTGTGCTTCTGACACTTTTATGACTTTCATCAAGGCTCTTCAAGGGCCGGTCGGACCACGCGGAATTGCTTCGGAGCCCACTGTTTTTTACTTTTAGATCGATGTTCTCGAGACTGCATGCAGCCGTCACTGTCACGCCGAAAACAGTGGCGAACGGCTCTAATATTTATATATCGTCAACGATATCGTTACCGCAATAAATACCAGAAAATATCGTGGTATAGTTTTAAGTTCGTATCATATCGCCCATCCCTAATAGTGCTGAATACCGTTCTGAATACGTTATTAAAAAGAAAACCTTTCTGATATTGGGCCTTGCTCATTGCTCATTTGAACTCTCCGCCTTCTGATCAGAAGGCCAATGTCCTAACCACTGAGCTACCACTTCCCAGATACGTTATGATAAATCCCACCTCCTGTGCTGGGATTGGTTAATTCGTCTGCCGTTTCGAGACACAAAATCTTGAATGTTTAGTCTGGACTGAAGACTGAGTTTTACGTAGAGTAGGCTTGCCTGTATTTCTTACGTTCTTCTCGAACGGTAATGGCTTCCTTGTCTGGCGCTGACCAGCACCGAGGCCACGCCCATATCGATTCGTTCGTGATTTCCTAGTCGGCATATTAAGCCTTATTGTGCCGAGTCTTTCTCTTCTCTTTATTATCTCCCTCCGTCCGCTGTGTGTGTGTGTTTGTGTGTGTGTGTGTGTTAAGCGCTTTCGTTACGTGCCGTGGTCTCCTTCACTGAGAGCTTCTCACGCCCAGGTTTTACGACACGTCCTGTTTTCATCTGCGCACCGACACGGAGCTCGGCACAGAATTTCAATCAGCTCGCGCCGCCGTGACCGTAATGGCAGGGCTGTTACCACAGCGACCTGAGGAAGGACGGGAGGGAGGGAAAGAAGAGTGACGGAGAGATAATGGGAGAGAAAAAGGAGTTGTGACACGTAAGGAAATGGAGAAATCAAGGTGATGCAGTAAGACTGGCCAAGCAGTGCTTTAATCTCAGAGGGTCAGTTCAGCACAACAACATGTCCTTTACATACATGCCTTTTTATAAGGAGCTGTCCACTTTTTACTTACACGAGCCCTTTTCATAAACAATCCATTATTAAGAGCTAAGACTTAAATAGCTAGTTAGTTAGCTAACTAACGCATCTGATTAGGTCGATGAGTAAGGAATTAAACACTACAGGATGTGCTGTTAATGGGAAAATAATCAAGGACGTGGTGGTGTGATGATCAATGGAGTTACGGTTCCCATCAAAATACGTTGATTATTTTATTCTTACAGCATGTCATGAAGTGTTTTATTCTTTTTACACTATAACCACTTCTTAGTGGTGAGCACGTTCGCCTCACACCAGGGTCCGGGGTTCGATTCCCACCGTGGCCCTGTGTTTGCATGGTGTGTGCACGTGTGTGTACTCCTTGTGAGTCGGGGGTTTCTTCCGGGTGCTCCGCTTTCCTCCGCAAGTCCCAAGACATGCGCTGTAGGCTGATTGCCGTTTCTAAATGTAGTGTCTGTAGTGTGTGTGATTATGCCCTGCGATGTATCGACACCCTGTCCGGCATGTCCCCTGCCTTGTGCCGTGAGTTCCCTGGGATCGGCTCCACAGACGGATGGATGGATGGATGGATGGAAGGACGAAACTTGGACATTATATTCCATTGAGATTAACAGCAGTGACTGATTTTGCGCGTTCTTTCCCCTGTTCTGATTTCTGAATACAAAATCTAGCTTAAAAAAAGAACAATTAAACAAATTCGCCAAGTTATACCCGCACCTACACGGAAACCGAGCCCTTAGTCTCTTCTATTTTATTACTTCCGACATTTGATATGCGCATCTCTGTTTATTAGCCTTCGGTTTAACTCGCCGTATCGCCTTTGCATTATATAACCCGCCGTATCTGCTTTGCACAGTCTTCATGAGCAAACCTCATATCCTCACCCACTGAAACTGTACCCGATGGTTTTAATAAGACGGATGGCACGCACGAGTGAAACGCTGAGCCCAGTCCAGCTGGAAGACGCACATTATTGCCGCCATAAAGATATAGATATGCTGGCTAAATTCAGCCGCCGGCGTTTTTTACGGTAAGTGATTCACAGACAGATCGCTCTTCATTGGGCGTCCGTGATCATAAAGAGAACCGCTGCGCTCAGCATCCGTCCCATTAAACAGCACTGACAGCCGCACTAAAAGGCAGGAAACAGCTCGGGAGTGTTAAGCATGCAGCCTCGCCCCGGAGCACAGAGCCTCTTCCAGTTACTTTCAGTTAAAGGAACTGGTCACCAGTTTAGCACCACGCAGTATGAGATGCCGTTTTGTGTATGTGTGTGTGTATGTGTGTGTGTGTGTGTGTGTGTGTAAGAGAGAACGTTGGATGAGAACTAAAATGACACACACCCACGCGTGTAGGCGACTGTGTAACCTCTCTGTCACACATCTGCTGTAAGTAGGTCAGACGCTCAGACTCTCGCGCTCGGGTCACTGCTAACGATCTCTGCCAGTGTACACAGCTTTCACTGGACATTCAAACAGCTACACAAACACTTCAGCAGCTGGAGTAACAGATCTGGTTATTCTACAACATTTAGTTAGGCACACGGTCTGAACACGTTATTAAAAAGGAAACCTTTCTGATATAGGTGTGTTCTAAATGTAAACTATACGTGCATACCGTGTAAAAATGCCATTTGGAGGATCATGGTGAAGTGTGTGTTTTTGTTTCGATTCAGTTTTAAGATTGTTGTAGGTTAGCTTGAAGTCACGTTTATATAAACTTGGATTGCTTTAGTGTATTTTGACACGTTTTTTTGTTCGCTTGCACAGTATATATGGGATAGTTTTTGGTCTTGTGTGTTAGCTGTGAGAGTGTGTTGTGCTAGCCTGGCTCGGTATGTGTTGTGTTAGCTTGAAGTGTGTGTTAGTGTGGAGTATTAGCGTGGAATATTGTATGACAATGATACAATGATACAAACTCAATGATAATGAGTTTTTATATACTCATGTGTATACATATGCACAGTGAAATTCTTTTCTTCGCATACCCAGCATGTTAGGAGTGCAGGGTCAGCGACATGATGGGGTCACCCCTGGAGCAGAGAAGGTTAAGGGCCTTGCACAAGGGCCCGACAGTGACAGCT
Organism: Ameiurus melas; assembly: GCA_012411365.1. Lineage (NCBI taxonomy): Eukaryota > Metazoa > Chordata > Actinopteri > Siluriformes > Ictaluridae > Ameiurus > Ameiurus melas. Next base: position 22,944,046 of record CM022765.1, read on the forward strand.
TGGCAGTGCTGGGGCTTGAACCCCCGACCTTCTAATCAGTAACCCAGAGCCTTAACCTCCAAGCCACCACTGCCCATTGTATGTTAGTGTGGAGTGTGGTGTATTAGCTTGGAGTATTGTATGTTAGTGTGGTGTATTAGCTTGGAGTATTGTATGTTAGTGTGGAGTGTGGTGTATTAGCTTGGAATATTGTATGTTAGTGTGGTGTGTGGTGTATTAGCTTGGAATATTGTATGTTAGTGTGGTGTATTAGCTTGGAATATTGTATGTTAGTGTGGTGTATTAGCTTGGAATATTGTATGTTAGTGTGGTGTATTAGCTTGGAATATTGTATGTTAGTGTGGTGTATTAGCTTGGAATATTGTATGTTAGTGTGGTGTGTGGTGTATTAGCTTGGAATATTGTATGTTAGTGTGGTGTATTAGCTTGGAATATTGTATGTTAGTGTGGTGTATTAGCTTGGAATATTGTATGTTAGTGTGGTAGTGTGGTGTATTAGCTTGGAGTATTGTATGTTAGTGTGGTGTATTAGCTTGGAATATTGTATGTTAGTGTGGTGTATTAGCTTGGAATATTGTATGTTAGTGTGGTGTATTAGCTTGGAGTATTGTATGTTAGTGTGGTGTATTAGCTTGGAATATTGTATGTTAGTGTGGAGTGTGGTGTATTAGCTTGGAATATTGTATGTTAGTGGTGTGTTGTTATTAGCTTGGAATATTGTATGTTAGTGTGGTGTATTAGCTTGGAATATTGTATGTTAGTGTGGTGTATTAGCTTGGAATATTGTATGTTAGTGGGGAGTGTGGTGTATTAGCTTGGAATATTGTATGTTAGTGTGGTGTATTAGCTTGGAATATTGTATGTTAGTGTGGTGTATTAGCTTGGAGTATTGTATGTTAGTGTTGGTGTATTAGCTTGGAATATTGTATGTTAGTGTGGAGTGTGGTGTATTAGCTTGGAATATTGTATGTTAGTGTGGTGTGTGGTGTATTAGCTTGGAATATTGTATGTTAGTGTGGCGTGTGGTGTATTAGCTTGGAGTATTGTATGTTAGTGTGGTGTATTAGCTTGGAATATTGTATGTTAGTGTGGTGTATTAGCTTGGAATATTGTATGTTAGTGTGGTGTATTAGCTTGGAATATTGTATGTTAGTGTGGTGTATTAGCTTGGTATTGTTGTTAGTGTGGTGTATTAGCTTGGAATATTGTATGTTAGTGGGTGGTGTATTAGCTTGGAATATTGTATGTTAGTGTGGTATAGTTAGCTGAATATTGTATGTTAGTGTGGTGTATTAGCTTGTATTGTTGTTAGTGTGTGTATTAGCTTGGAATATTGTATGTTAGTGTGGTGTATTAGCTTGGAGTATATATGTTAGTGTGGTGTTTATTAGCTTGGAATATTGTATGTTAGTGGGTAGTTGGTGTATTAGCTTGGAATATTGTATGTTAGTGTGGTGTATTAGCTTGGAATATTGTATGTTAGTGGGGATTGTGTAGTATTTGGAATATTGTGTGTTAGTGTGTGTATTAGTCTTGGAATATTGTATGTTAGTGTGGTTTATTAGCTTGGAATATTGTATGTTAGTGTGGTGTATTAGCGTTGAATATTGTATGTTAGTGAGTGTGTGTAAATAGTTTGGAATATTGTGTTAATATACGTATTGAGCTTGGAATATTGTATGTTAGTGGTGTAATTGCTTAATAATATATGTTAGTGCGGAGTGTGTATTAGTCAATGGCTATCGAATGTCCTCATTGTTATCGGTTTAAGTGTTATATGTCTAGCTCAGAGGTCCAGTAGGTAACTGAAAAGTGTAAAAAAACAACAGAAAGGAAAATGAGATACTTTTCCCCACAGCCCTCTAAACTGTACACCAATACACAAGCTTTGCTAGCTGGGGCAGCTAATGTGCTGTATTTCCATTTTACTGTTGGAATGCAACGTTATTAGTTTCTTGCAGTGGAGTACTCGAGGTTGTGTATTACGGTGAATAACAACATGGCTGTGATGATCTGCTTAGTTTCAGCTTGTGACTGTGGCCAAATCAGAACTGTGAAGTTATTTATGATAACATACCACCTTCTGCACATATTGTACTATATAAATATTATATTTATAGGATATATGAAATAAATATATTATAGAAACATATATTTATATATTTCACCAATATATACCTTCCTCTCTCTAATGCAGAGGTGTCCCCAGTCTTGGCCGGATTTCTTGGTGCGGGTGTTCTGGTCGTCACGGTGACGGTGGCCATCTTCCTATGGACTTTCTGCCAGCGTCAGTATCGCAGAATGACGTTTAAGTTGAGCAACGGCCCGTTCGACTCGCCCACCGACCCGCCGTTAAAGTTCATCCACATGCTCAAGGGCATCAGCATCTACCCCGAGAGCCTCAGCAACGCCAACAAGATTATACGAGTGGGCCGGAGGTCATCAGCATGGCAACGGAACCACGACTCTGACGTTGAGGGTCATGCGCATTTGCAGATGAACCACCTGGTACCCCCGAAACTAGAGCGAGCGCTGCCAATCCGGGCCAATTACTGCTGTTCTGAGAGCAGCAGCTGCGAATCGGCCAGTAAGACCCCGACACCTTTCAGCCTCGACTCGCCCTCATTGGGCACCCTAGATCTCGCCATTGACTACAACTTCCCCAAAAAGGCGCTGGTGGTGACGATTGTAGGGGCACGAGGTCTCCCGGCCATTAACGAGCAGACGGGCAGCTCGGACCCGTATGTGAAGATGAGCATCTTGCCCGAGAAGAAGCACCACGTAAAGACCCGTGTGATGAGGAACACCCTGGAGCCGTCGTTCGACGAGACGTTCACCTTCTATGGCGTTTCCTTCAGCGCACTGGCTGACCTTACACTGCACTTCCTGGTGCTGAGTTTCGACCGTTTTGCCCGCGATGACGTAATCGGAGAGGCTTTGGTGTCGCTGTCGGGCGTCGAACTTAGCGCAGGCAAAGTGCACATCAGCCAGCAGATCACCAAGAGGAATGTACAGGTGAGACGGAACACGGTGACACTAGCGTGATTGGTTAGTGTTGTAGGTTATCCTGGAGTGACGCAATGTACCTAGGAGCGATGTACATACGTTGTATGTTAGCTTGGACTGTTGTAGGTTAGCTTTTCAAAAGCTTTTGTAGGTAAATTTGGAGTGGTGTATATGAGTTTGAGGAGTTTTAGGTAGGTTAGCTTGGAGTATTACGCTGTGTTACTTTGTAGTTTACTTTGGAGTGTTTTGGGTTAGCCTGGAGCGCTGTATATTAACCTGAATTGTTGTAGTGTATTTTGAGCTGTTGCAGAATACGTGAAAGAAATGTTGTAGTTTACTGTACATTGGAGTTTATGTTGGAGTAATGTGGTTTAGCTTGGAATGTGGAGTTATAGTGGAGTGCTGTAGGTTATACTGGTGCGTTGTAGTTTGGTTTAGAATGCTGCTTTTTAGCTTGGAACGTTGTAGGTTATATTGGAGTGCTGTAGTTTATGTTGGAAGGTTGTATTTAATATCGGCATGCTGTAGTGTAGCTTTGATGTTGTAGTGTGTATACAAACGTTTGCAGTTTCCATTGAAATTGACTTGGTATTCCTTTAGTTCATACTGGAATGGTGTAGCTTATATTGGAATGTTTTTGTTTAATCTGGAGTGATTTAGTTTAGGTGTTGAATTTTAGGTTAGAATTTTGTAGCTTATATAGGAGTATTGCAGTTCATACTGGAATGTTGTAGTTTAAGTTGGTATTGATGTAGTTTGACTTGTAATTGTTGAATTGTAATAGTTTATATTGTAATGTTTTGGTTAAGCCTGGAATGTTGTAGTTTACCTGGGGATGTGGTAGTTAATATTGTAATGTTTTGGTTTAGCTGGGAATGTTGTAGTTTAACTGGGAATGTGGTAGTTAATATTGTAATGTTTTGGTTTAGTGTGGAGGATTGTACTTTGGGTTGTTTGGTGTTTGTTTCAAAGTGCTGATGTTTATTTTGTAACGTTGTATTCAAGCTTGGATCACTGTGGGTTATTTCGGACTGATGTGTTTTATTTTGCAGCGTTGTGGTTCGGCCTGGACAGATGTAGTGTTTGGGTTCTTTTTTTTTTTGTAGTATAGTCATTTTCTTAAAGAATTGAATTGTATTTTGTATTGGAACATTGTGTGTTCAAACCTTTTGTAGTTTATTTTAAAGAGTTGTCGATTAGCCTGCTGTCCGCTGATTTGGCGTATTGGACTTTAGCTGGCGGGGATGCAGTTTAGCTGTAGCGCTGTACAGAGCAATAGTGACACAACTAATTGGAAAACAAATACTTAAAGGGAAAAAAGACAAGAATGGAACAGGCACCAAAACGTGGTTAGGATTGTTGTTTAGTTTAATTCTTGTAGGTTTTTACTGAAGTAACGATTATAAAAGAATGAATGCTCAGTAAGAGAAGTACAAACAACAAACTCTTAGCATTTGATGTTGTCCTGTGTGTGTATATATATATGTATGTGTGTGTGTGTGGATGTGAACAGGATGATAACGGAGTAGCCAGTCAGGCAGATGACGATGCAGGATGAGCTAATGGTGGAAAGAAGTCTCTGGAGAGAAATGTTTTAAAATAGCCCGTGATGGACAAAACGGCGTCGGACCGAGAGCGATAATTATTGATCTTTATTTTTTTCAGAGCTGTTAGCGGCATGTTAAGAATGGCTATAATGAGTGCTCAGGTGAATAAAGAAGTTATGTTTACTACCTTCAGCTATGATAAATCATGCTATGAATTGATACGTTTATGTTAAATTATGCCTTTTACTTTCTTCCAAAAAAACCCACTGAAAACTGCGTGAATGCCATCCTGATAGACGTTGCCTTCTTACTGATATCAGAGCTGAGGAACTGATGAGAGTGCGTATTGATCCAGCTTCGTTTAAGCAATATTACTGTAAGGAGAGGGAGTGTGTGTCTATGAAGGTGTGTATTATCTCTGGATTTGGAGGACATCTGAGCCTCCATCCGGAAGCCAGTACTTAAATAGGCAGACGTCATTTTTACACAAGTGCACACACACACACACACAAAGCGTAGATCCAGCCATTCCATCCATCGCCGTTATAGAAAATAATGCGTTTTCTTGTTTATTTGATTTTTTGTCTCGTCTCATGGCCAGATCGTCTTACGAAACAAGCAATCCGTGCCAAAGGTTTTAACTGTCACCCAAGAGCATCCTGGGAGATTAGCTGTCATCTTCAGTAAAACCATTGCATCATGGAGGATATAGTCCGTAATCCCATCATCTGGTGCGACGGGTTGTTCAGGAACTGTGGACCACAATAGGCTCTTATTTGCAGGCATATAAGGTCATGAATCAGCTGTACAAACACACACACACACACACACACACCCACACACCCAGTATGAGATTTAAACATGTGTGTGTGTGTGTGTGTGTGTGTGTGTGTGTGTGTGTGGTGATGGGCTTAGGCTAAAGCTTAAGTAAATGCTACACAGATCAAACGTTCACATGACCAAGTGAGCAGAATTGTAATATTAGAAATAAAATACTCAACGTGACACAAAATGCGGGGTAACAAAATCAAATGTCCATGACGTTTCCTTTTACCCTGGATGAGTTTGTATAGCTGATTCATGACCTTATATGCCTATTGTGGTCCACGGTTCCTGAACAACCCGTCGCACCAGATGATGGGATTACGGACTATATCCTCCATGATGCAATGGAGCTTTAATCGGAATGAACCTTTGTTAGATTTTATGCAATATGACAGAAACATATCAAGCATTTCTGTGATGCGGAGTATGTACGGTATATGTACACGGTATGTATGATGGTATATAGGTTTGTTCACAAACTGCCAGCATTACCGTAAAAAAAATAAATAAATCAAGATATCCATGATATCTCAGAAAAGCATTTACACTGAGATTGATATTGTATTGTCATATCACCCAGCTCTGTTTAAAGGTGCCATTTTCTGTAGTAATGTTTGCTTCTTTATTTTTTTTGCCCAGCAGTTACATACCTAACCTAAACAGTTCAGCATCATTCAGGCTACATGCCTGGGTCGACACACACTCACTTAAAACGCCATGGTTTGGTAACTCCATCGGTACATGAACAATTTCATTCGATAGCAGAATAAGTACAGCATGTACAGTACGGTGCCCTCCACTAATAAGAGTGAAAAGGGTGCCAATAATTGTTGCACACCCATATTTAACAATTTTTTTTGTGATAAACCTGTGTACAGAGTATTTTTTATGAATGTTTTTGAACAAAAGGTTAAACAATAAAGACAATTTTTCACAGCACTTCTTTGCTATACACATATTTACCAAGGGTGCCAATATTATTGGAGGAGGACACTGTAGGTCTGTACGTACAGACAGTCGACGAATTAAAGGGGAAAAAAAAAACCCGAGTAAACGAACGAACGAACACGAGAGGTGATCCTCAGGACGGCGTAACTGGCTGGTGTTTGGCTCCTGATGGGCGTGGTCTCTTCCAGGATGACTCCGCCCCCATCCAGATGGCACTGAACGGTGTGATGAGGATTACTGGGGATGTTGTACATCATCCCGTATGCTATGGCCTTTACACACACCAGATCTCAACCCTGTTGAACACCTGTGAGAGATTTATAAGCGATGTGTTAGACAGCGCTCTACATCGCCATCATCAGGCCGGTGTTCATCATCGCTCCGGTGCAGTTCCAGAGACCTGTAGAGTCGTATTGAAGCTGTTCAGGTGGCTCGTAGTGGCCGGGCCCCTTCCGAACACGCTTTATGTTGGTCCGTGTGTATATATAAGATGGCTGGTGTCGTCTCAAGATGGCGGCCGTGACTGTTTTTAGCTCTGGACGTCCTTTTATTCATAGCTTGAGGTGAGTGTTTGGTGCAGTACTAAACTAGTTCGTCCCTCTGTAATCTGGAAGGGACAAAACGAAATCTTCTCTTGAGATGAAAACGAGAGCAGGAGGAGTAGATGCCGAAGAGATTCCGCAGAGCTGCACGCTAATCTCCGTGGAGGATTTCTCAGTGCCAGAGAAAGCCACTGAAGACTGATTTGATTTTTTTTCAATCAGAGAAGCAAGTCGTTATGCCACATTAGGATGAATAATAATAATAATAATAATAATAATAATAATAATAAACGTAATTGCTTCAGATTTAGCGATTACCCACAGCGCCATTGAATTCTCGACTCTGAAGGTGTTGATTTTAAATGGGTTTAAATCTGTTTTATATTCATGGGCGTGGCCTAAAACACGATCCGTTCTGCTGTAACGACTCCTTCACGGATAAATATACCGTATATTTGACAAGGAGAAACGTTTTTTAAGGTGTTAAAGCGTTTGCTTTTGGAGGCAGTAAATAAACCTGTGTGTTAACCAACACGGTGTGTCATGTATCACAGAAACGTATTTAAGTGCCGTGACACAGCGTGTCTGTTATATCTGTTATATACGCTAACGGTTCATTTTCAGCGACAGTGTTATCATGCATTCAGACAGCATAGAATTATTACTGTCGAGAAGTAATTCTACACCCACACCGCTCCTGAGCTTACCCTCAATAACAAAACTCTTTTCAATCAAAGCTGTACCTTTTTGTACTAAATAAATAAATAAATAAAAATAATAGAAAGAAAGAAAAGAAAAAGCAGATTTCCACATGGA
>CM022765.1:22956729-22994253 GCA_012411365.1 Ameiurus melas
TATGAGCACGTTGAAGCGTTTTTTGACCTCGGACGCACGTAAATCTATCGTACGAGACCTTAGGCACGTTTCAAATCCATAACAGGTGCACTTTAAATAATTCCTCAGAGACGTCATGACAACTTCAGAGCAAAAAATCACACAACAAAAAGCATCGGAGAGGTGTGAACGATGGTAAATAAACCACAGAGGATGATTAAGATCCATAATAAAAAGTGCTAAAGTGGGCGTGTTTTTGCGAGGAACATCGGTTGGGTGAATTACGCCACGCGGAACACAGAAGCAGGAAACAGTATGCGGATCTTCGCTGCTGTGCGCCGTTTGTTCTCGAGAGTCACGACGAATACAGATACGGAACTTAGCGCATCGACGTTAACGTTCTTTAAAGTAAGATATCAGCACAAAGTAAAAGAGTGCGTGTGCCGTACGTGACGCGGAGCGGTACGTCTGACTGAAAACCCTGGCATCACGGCTCGACCGTCTCGAAAGTTATCATGGTTCAGATATTATAATGAGGCATAACCTTGAAAATCGTTCTCCTAAAGTTGTACGATTTTGTCTTAAAACAGACCAAAAAAAACAGAAAAAAAGTGCTTCCGCAAATTGAATACCTCCCCGTCAGACGTATTTTCCCAAGCAGTTGTGACTTCCAGGTTTATTAACTCACATCGCGGGTGCTAACTTCGCATATTCGCATTGACTCCTCCCTGTATTTCTAGACTTTTTCCGTAGAAACGCCTCCAGAAAACACAAAGCTGCTCGTGTGACGGACTCCGCTCATACACAACTTTGATAACACAACGCGCTAGTCGTACTGGTTTACTAACTTGGCTAGCGATTCGCGAAGGCAGGAGGGCGTGCTAATTCATTTGCATGCTCATGAATATTCATAGCTCCTGGCGGTTTTTTTTTAAAATGATGGTAGAGGTGTAAAGATGTTCCTAGGTCATTTAAGTAGTTTCTTTGGGCATTCATTAATCTACGCAGATTTTCATACATCTTCACGGGCCCTTGAATATCGATAAATATTAAAGATATTAATGATATGACTCTTTTTTTCAGTTCCACGAAGAGATCCTTTTTTTTTTTTTGCGCTTTACAACTTGTAGCTGAAATCCAGAAAAGCGTGCGGTGCGATCGTTCCGCTTAGCCACTCGTTGTACATATTGGGGGTTTCCGCGTAATTCCCTCAGAGACTTTTTCCGAAACGTTGCTGTTAATTACGAATCCGTGTGTGTTTTATAACCAACTCGTTCCTTCTTCGCCTGCTTTTCCTGTTATAGCAAAAACATGTACAAAGTGTACCATAAAGAGGCTCGCGTTCCTGCGACCTAAAGCTTCGTTTTCATCTTACAGACGCTAAATATCGCTATAGATTCACCCTTACGCTCAAACGATGACCTTTTAACGCATGTGGCCGTAATGTGAGACCCTTCCTGGTTGAAGAAGGGGAAAAAAAAGTGAGGAATATGCAGATGCTTGCACTTTACGATATTGTTTTGTAATTGTAGAAAAGGAAAATGATGATATATATATATATATATATGGAGAGAACCAGATAGCTGTGATGAAATTGATGTCCCATGTGAAAGAAACATACGGAATATAATGTTCGTATAACGCTCGCTCTGATTGGTGGGAGATTTCCCTCAGCGTCACTGTGTGTGATTCATATCGCATTATAAGGTGCTGTCTTCTTGCTCTCTCTCCCTCTCTTTCTCTCTCTCTCTCTCTCCTGTCAATCAGAACGGCGCTAGCCAATCAGAGGCGCCCGATAACTCGTGTCCCGTGCTCGTGACTTTAAACGTCTCTGAGGAATCGTCGTCAGTTCTGATGTATATTTGTCCTTAAATGGATCTGTGTCGAGACTCACATAATCACTGACTATGTTTACATGCACGTGAGTATTCCGATGTTAAGAATCAGAATTTCTCGATGCTCTAATGAGTCCTGAGGCGCGTAAACGCCGCAATCGGATTCCGAAAATTCTCATTCCTGCGCCTGGGATCTGCCTGTTTTAATGATAATGATATTTGTGACATATACATTACAGCAGAGTGAAATTCTTTTCTTCACATACCCCAGCATGTCAGGAAGTTCGGGTCAGAGCACAGGGTCGGATATGATACAGCGCTGGGGCTTGAACCCCCGACCTTCTGATCAGTAACCCCGAGTTGCATGTAAACACCTGATACTGAAAGGAGATATATGCGCGTGCTCAGTCCACAAGGAATTGTAAGGCTAAGTATTTAGGAATGGCAGCTCAGGCGTTCTTAGAACAGCCACGTCTACAGGACCCGAATATAGACTTAATACGGAAATATAGACTTAATATAGACTTTAAACGGAAATTGATGTGCATGTAAACACAGTCGGTGACAAGTTGGCGTTGTGTATTTCCACCCTGAAGTGGATTATTTTCCTATAACATCCTGCACACCCTGGAGTGTTTTATTCCTATTATACCGCCACAACTTGCCAACAGTCAGTACGTTTACATGGACAACAAGAATCCGATATGAACCAGATTAAGACGATACTCTGATTAAGAAACCAGCATGTAAACAGAGATTATTGACGACCTTAATCCGATTAAAGTCACACTCGATGTAAACACAAATGGAATTAAGACGTGTGGAGTATTCCTGTTTTAGTCACAGACATGTACACACTTTAATCACACTATTAACGTCGTGTGGGAGTTTTCACCGCGTTGTGAGACAGGACGCGTACACACACGGCAGCGCTCAACCGTTTGACGGCAAACAAGAGAGCACGGCTGCGTCCCAAACCGCGTACTTACCTGCTATATAGTAGGAGAAATACATGTATCTCTATATATACTATATAGATGGTAAGTACGCGGTTTGGGACGCAGCCCACGGCTTCAAGCAGTCGTTTATTAGCACGTACGGCACGACAAATAATTAACCGCACTTGAAACTTTCGCAAAATTTTAAATAAATACACCCAAAACTGTATACGGTCCCATAACGAAGACCGACTGTACGTCGATACGTGAAATTCTGGAGGGAACGTCGGACGGCGTGGCGTGGGGACGTGACGACGTGTGCTGTTAATCTCTCTATGTTCTCTAACACGTAAAACCTGAACATGAAAGGAATATTCTAAAAGCGACTCATGTAAACACTTTAATCACAATATTATACGTCTTATTCAGAATAAGCTCAGTAATTATTTTACCGCTGTCCGTGTAAACGATTGTTTTCATTCTAGTTATCTGCCATAGTTTTTTATCCATTTTTAGTTACGCCTAGCGACTATAAAATGTTTGTTCCTGCACCAGACTCTCTCGACGTTAATACTACAAAAAAACAAACAAACAAACAAACAAATAATGCCACAAAGCATAAAGACTTCCTTGTGGTGGAAAACCTCTGACACTGGAGACTCCTTCCAAAAAAGGAACATCAACGATTATTCGTACGTTCTTCAATGTTGAATAACAGCATGTTTTGACCTGTTTATTATTAACAAATGCGGACAGTATGAACTCATCTTCATCACATCCGTTTTAACTTCTATTTCCCCCTTTTTTTTCCTCTACTGTGGTTAAAGTGTGACCCTTTCTTCTTCTTCTCCTCCTCCTTCTTCTTCTTCTTCTTCTTTCTAGAGAAGTATAAATCAGCCCTCAGCCTTTGCCCTTTCAGGTCATATGACAGACCCAGCTAGTGAGTGACTCATTTAGCTAACCGGGGAAAAGAAACTATTCTGTGATGATATTATTTCCATATCACCCACTCCTGTCTGGGTGACTGAAAACCTTAACCACATAACCTTTTACAGAACCGTCTCTCAATGTGTCCACTGACCGTATCTGTTCTTGTAGTCGTCATCGTCTCTTAGGAATGTCTCAGACACGCTGAATTTAACAGTGATGAAACAGTGTGTGAGTGTGTGTGTGTGTGTGTGGTTGCAGTCACGACAAGCAAAATCTGCTCATATCTGTAATGAAATGCACGCTCGTGTTAATTCCGTTCATTTCAGCCGGCTGGTTCGGACGTCTGCAGCTGAGACTCCATTTCTCGCTCCGCTGCTCCCTCAGTCGGCACACAGCCCGAAACCGCACGGAGGCTGACGGCTGACCTTTTGGAAAGAGACCGAGAGAAATCACGACTCGCTAACGAGCTCGTAAGCAAAATCATCGGCCTGTAATAGACCCCGTGATCGTACAGTTTGGCTGCAAAATTATTGGCACCCTTCACGCAAGTGAACGTATAATATCAGTAATATTGGACATTTATATTTATATATATAATTTTTTTAACACAAAATTATTCTCATGTAGTAAAAAAAAAAAAAAATAAAGGAAAAATTATTGGCACCTCAACAGTTGTATAATTTGTCAGAAACGGTGCATTCATTCAAGAGATAACATGTGACCTTCTCTCCTTACTCGTGTGTACAGCCTCATCACTCAAGAAGAAGAATAAGAATATAATCCTTTCTGTTTAAGGCTTTAAAGGGTTTCAGTCATCCGGATCATTTCAAATGCTTCGCAGTAGTGAGTCCCGGCAAGCGGATTTGCTTTTTAAGAGCTTCCACTGTACCTCGATACATCAGAAACCGACGGAGAAACGTTTTCGAGATCATAACGCAAGTTCCTACTAGTGCTACGAGTCCTGTTACGGTTAAATTTTTCTTGTATATGATATCCTCGATTCTGCGCAGTGCATGTGGGAGAGAAACAACAGGGAAAGTCAAATCTTCACCATCGTAAATAGTAATATAATATATGCTGTAATATTGCGTGCTCCTCCATCACATCTCTGCTTTAGCGTAGGTTGGTGTACAGTCGCCTAAATTATACCAAGGTTTTGATAACAAAAAATAAACAAATAATTTAAAAAAAAAACGAACAACAACCCTTTTTTTCTTTTCCATTCAGTGCACAAAGCAACCCAAATGAAAAATAAATAAATAAATAACGCAAATTAGACGTTATACAATTTATATATTTTTGCCTTGTGCATTCTTGATTCTTTGGCATACAAAGCTTGTTTATACGTGTATAAATAAATACGAGCGGTTGTAAAGTATTGTTGGTCTTAATGCACTATCCGGCAGTAGCACTCTCTGCCTATATTCATTTTCTACATTTTTTTGGTTATTTTATATTTGGGAGCCCTCGCCCGTTTCTTTCTTCTCCAGACTCCTCCGAATTCGCAGGTCTTCTCTGTCGTGTGCTGTACAATAAATTGAGATGCTAAGCAAAATTTCATCCCGATTCAAAGATGCAAAGTTTTATGTGGGGATTTAAAAAAAAAAAAAGCTTTTGATGACACCTGATGTGCATAACGCTGTAATAAATCTATGCTAAACCTGTTACACTAATGCTGATGTGTACTGTATGGTGAGCTGGTTAACACGATGAACATGCAAATAAAATCGAAACTGATCCACTACACCTGGGCCTTTTCCCGTTTTCTTTCAGTGTACGAGACATAAAGTCATTCAGACATTTAGATTTAGATTGATCTTGCTCTCGTCCAACGGGATGAGTTTATTAATGTACAGAAGTTAGATTTTGTTGTCAAATGTCTGAGGGAGAAAGTTAATCCCTGTTTTTACTTGCATTATAGCTGAAATAAACCGTTATTCCCTCACCAGTACCTATTTTTTTTCTAACTTTCTCTGCATGCTTGATTGGATCTCTCTCTTTCAATCTCTCTCTCTCTGTCTCTCTCTTTCTCAAAAAAACCAAACACAACAAAGCTGGAAACCCGTTCGTCTTGAAGACTTTCCTGTACTGGGAAACTTTGTTACGAAGCACTTTCAGCAAACACTCCTTCCATAAACGTCTCCTAAAAAAGTCACCAAATCAGCGATTATACATTTGTCTTTGTTAAACATCAACACTTCGAAAAGATTATTAGTTTTAGATTATGTATAGCCTCTGCCGCACAGGTCCCTGTGTACGAGCCAGTCCATACAGGATTTCGGCCAGAAATGCCCGGCTTGAATCGGTGAAATCGCAATCGCATGAAATAGTTTTGCGCGGTCTTTCACGCCGATGTTTGTTGGTAAACGAGACTTTTTTTTTTTTTAGCTGTTCTCATGGTACTATAGAAACAATAACGTGTTAGCATCCAATAGCGTACGAGCGTGTTCATGTTAACCTGTTTATTATTCACGTTCCAGCCGGGGTCCTGACATTTCATCCTACCGGTCTGATCGTCCTACCACTTTTCACTTTTGTCACGCTGAAGGACATGCCCATCACGTTTTTATGACTTGCACGTGAACTTTGGACGTGTATGTTGCACTGTAAAATCTTCAGCAAAGTTACGCTGAGTTATTTCATGTAGTCACAGACGCGAAGCAGAAACCCGCAGTAAGATTTTTTGATGTTATAGGACAGATCGATGGATATAGCTTTAATCTTGCGCGACAGTAGGAAAACCTGACACGGCAGTACCCGATCGACAGAACACCGGGACTACTTTCCGAGCCGTGCCGTTACACAAAAATAACAGATTGGAGCATTCAACTGCGCTCTTTTTGCCACGGAAAAGTGAAGCTAATAGCCTAGGAGCAACGCTTTAAATAATCCAGATTACTGACTTCACGGGTTTCGCGTTATCGGATTACTCACATGTATGTAAACGCGGCGATCGAATTATTACCGAAAGCCTAAACCACTACACTTCGGGCGTTAGGACCCAGCGGCAGGACTGACCGCGTCAATGGTGCGTGTGTGTGTGTGTGTGTGTGTATATATATATATATATATATATGTGTGTGTGAGTGTGTGCGTGTGTGTGAGTGTGTTGTGTGTTTACATTCGGGCAGTATTTTGCCATTTATCAACTTTGATCAAACATGATCACATCCACGGATACAACAGTAGCAATGACGTCAGAAATCCTGTGACAAAAGGGGTGAGCCACCATTCCATTTATGTCTTTTATTTATTTACTTATTTATTTATTTATTAAATATCTTCTTTTTTGGAGTTGGTGTTTAAACTATTCAGCAGCACTAAAGTTCCCCCTCGAGTCCGAAAACTTTGTCATTCATTTACTGTATCTGAAAACAGTTTCGGGCATTTTCTTTTCCTTTGATCTTTGGAGAAATAAATAAAACACACACACACACACACACACAAGTTTTAATTTGTTGCTAAAGCATGATGCGGGTGTTCGACTGCCCCTAGCGGTCAGTTCTGTGTTCAGCGTGTGCAGCTTTGTCCGTCGTTTTTATTATTAAAAAAAAAAATAGACACATTCGTGCACACTATCGTACGTTTATAGTAAAAGAAAGGTTCGAAATCGCATGTCTAACCCCGGTCTCGGCACGGCTAAATGAACCCGGTTATAAATCATAAATAACAGGGTTATAGTGAAATCACCGCGGCCTACGAATCCCCGAGCTTTCCTGACGCCTGAGACCGAACACGGAAGCGTTCCAGCGGCGTGGGAGTGAGCGGGCTCCCGCTGCATTCCCGTTCCCAGCTTCTCTTGTGCTTCAACCGCGCACCCCCCTAGTTTTTTGTTTGTTTGTTTTCGTTGTTGTTGTTGTTGTTGTTGTTGTTGTTGTTTTAAAGTTGTCAACAAGAACATGTTAAAACAGTGGTTAATAAACATAAATCTTAAAGAAGGAGTTTACGATGGGTTGTGCTTGAAATGGTGGAGAAATGGATAGAACTTGTAATAATACACACACACACACACAAGTGGAAATTACTGAAGCATGTCGCTATACAGTCTAATGTTCAAACTTGTTTAATGTTTAGCAAAGTTCTCGAAGGTCTTCTCAAAGACTATGTGTTCTCACTGGATTCCTCTCAGACTTGTGGGGATTATTATTATTATTATTATTATTATTATTATTATTATTATTATTATTATCTTTTTAAGTATAAATTCTTATTATTGACACAGTAATATCAGGACCTCTTAAAGCACAGCGGTCATGGTGGTTAATGTTGTGTGCATCGCATTGTCACATGAATAGTTGAACCAAGTGACTCACTTCCCCTTCTGTGCCAAATTTGGTCTCTGGGGTCGACGACACATGCTTCACACACGCTAAAGACACTATAGAAGGACATATATAGTCGACTTGTGTGCGATTCCGGCTTCTCTGATCATTTTGTTTTGTATTCTACAGCCATATCTTGCACACGCGTACAGTACGGTCTACGCTTTACGGCCGAAGGTGAGGACTCGTGACTGTATGTCCCCGTTGAACGTCACGGTGTTGAGCTCGCGTTGTGCACAGGTGCATCGTCATGTTGGAACCGGTTTGGGTCACTTAGTCGTTTCCCCGGTGAAGGGAAATTGTATCGCTACAGCAAACAAAAACATCGTATACAGCTGTGTAGATGTCTGATGGTCAGGTGTCCACAAACTTTTGGAGATCTAGAGTAGCATAGTGCGGCCTTTCATGTTAATAGACTACGGTTGTTTAAAGCCTGCCCAGTTTGCCAACTTGCTCATAACAATAAACCGGACATAACACAAAAATAGATATGTAAAGAAAATCACTTTTATTACTTATTGTAGAGCAAATGCAAAAATATTGAGATATATTTTGAATGTCGTAAAAATATCGAGATATAAAATTGTGTGTTATGTCGCCCTGCCCTAGCTAGCATTGGTTTTATTTTGTGAAACTCATTTTGTGAAACGAAAACTCTCACTCCCGGCAAAACAAAAATGGACTAGCAATACCCAGCTATTTAATGCGAAGGAATTTGACGTTAGCGAACTGGCTAGCTCTGCCATCGTTGGGTTTTTCAGTTGTTGTTTGTTTTGGAGTTTGCTGCTGTTTTGTTTTTGATGATTGTTGATGTCACTACTTATAAGAGGGGTATAATGTGCTTTTTTTAATAACATGGACATCTAATGTACAACACGGAAGGGGTCAATGAATTTCACTCACTCATACACACACTCACTCATACACTCACTCACTCATACACTCACTCACTCATACACTTACACACTCATACACTCACACACTCATACACTCACTCACTCATACACTCACTCACTCATACACTCACTCACTCATACACTCACACACTCACTCACTCATACACTTACACACTCATACACTCACACACTCATACACTCACTCACTCATACACTCACTCACTCATACACTCACCTCACACTCATACACTCACTCATACACTCATACACTCACTCACTCATACATACACTCACACACTCATACACTCATACTCTCACTCACTCACACTCATACACTCACTCATACACTCATACACTCACTCACTCATACACTCACTCACTCATACACTCACACACTCATACACTCACTCATACTCTCACTCACTCACACTCATACACTCACTCATACACTCATACACTCACTCACTCATACATACACTCACTCACTCACCTCATACATACACTCACCACTCACTCATACACTCACTCATACACACTCGCTACTCGCCACTCATACACTCGCCACTCATACGCTCACTCATACACCGCTCACCTCATACACCGCCACCACCACACACCCATACACCCTCACCATACACTCACCACCTCACTCATACACTCACTCATACACTCACTCACCCATACTCACCTCACTCACTCATACTCTCACTCACTCACCATACACTCACCTCCTACTCTCACTCACCTACCATACTCTCACTCACTCACTCATACACTCACTCACTCATACTCACTCACTCATACTCACTCACCACTCACTCACTCATACACTCACTCACTCATACACTCACTACCATACACTCACTCACTTATACACCTCACTCATACACTCACTCATACACTCGCTCATACACTCGCTGCTCATACACTCGCTGCTCATACACTCGCTCACTCATACACTCGCTCACTCATACACTCCGCTCACTCACTCACTCACACACTCACTCACCCACTCACTCTCTCTTACTCACTCACTCACCACTCACATACACTCACTCACTCATACACTCACTCACTCACTCACTCATACACTCATACACCCACTAACTTTTCTCTTACTCACTCTCTCACTCACTCACCACTATACACTCGCCACTCATACACTCACTCATACACCTCGCTCACTCACCACTCACTCACCACACCTCACTTACCCACTAACTCGTTCTCTTACTCACTCACCACTCACCTCACACCCACTCATACTCTCACTCACTCATACTCTCACCACTTATACACTCACTCACCATACACTCACTCACTCATACCACACTCACTCACCACCTCACCCACTCACCATACCTCACTACCTATACTCACTCACTCCATACTCTCCACCACCTCATACTCTCACTCACCATACTCCACACACCGCGCTCACTCATACACTCGCTCACTCATACACTCATACTCACTCACTCATACGCTCACTCATACACTCATACTCACTCACCATACACTCACTCATACACTCACTCACTCACTCATACACTCACTCACCCTCACTCATACACTCACTCTCATACACACTCACCACTACACACTCACTACCACTCACCACTCATTCACTCATACACTCATACTCACTCACCATACACTCACTCATACACTCACTCATACACTCACTCACTCATACACTCACTCACTCATACACTCACTCACTCACTCATACACTCACTCACTCACTCATACACTCACTCACTCACTCATACACTCACTCACTCATACACTCACACACTCACTCACTCATACACTCATTCACTCACTCACTCATACACTCACTCACTCATACACTCACTCTCTTACTCACTCATACACTCACTCACTCATAAACTCACTCACTCATACACTCACTCATACACTCACACATACACTCACTCACCCACTAACTCATTCTCTTACTCACTCACTCACTCACTTACTCATTCACTCACTCATGCACTCACTCACTCATGCACTCACTCACTCATGCACTCACTCACTCATACACTCACTCACTCATACACTCACTCACTCACTCATATCACTCACTCATACACTCACTCATACACTCACTCACTCACTCATACACTCACTCACTCACTCATACACTCACTCATACACTCACTCACTCACTCATACACTCACTCACTCACTCATACACTCACTCACTCACTCACTCGCTCACTCACTCATATACTCACTCATACACTCACTCACCCACTAACTCATTCTCTTACTCACTCACTCACTTACTCATACACTCACTCATACACTCACTCACTCATACACTCACTCACTCATACACTCAGTCATACACTTACTCACTCATACACTCACTCACCCACTAACTCATTCTCTTACTCACTCATACACTCACTCACTCATACACTCACTCACTCATGCACTCACTCACCCACTAACTCATTCTCTTACACACTCACTCACTCATACACTCACTCGCTCACTCATACACTGTCACTCACTCACTCACTTACACTCACTTATACACTCACTCTCTCACTCATACACTCACTCACCCACTAACTCATTCTCTCACTCACTCATACACTCACTCACTCATGCACTCACTCACTCACTCATACACTCACTAACTTACACTCACTTATACACTCACTCACTCACTAATACACTCACTCTCTCACTCATGCACTCACTCACTCATGCACTCACTCACTCATGCACTCACTCACTCATACACTCACTCACTCAATGCACTCACTCACTCATGCACTCACTCATACACTCACACACTCATGCACTCACTCACTCATGCACTCACTCACCCACTCACTCACTCATACACTCACTCACTCACTCATACACTCACTCTCATACACTCACTCACTCATACACTCACTCATACTCACTCACTCATTCACTCATACACTCATACTCACTCACCATACACTCCACCATACACTCACTCATACACTCACCACCATACACTCACCACTCACTCATACACTCTCACTCACTCACCATACACTCACTCACCACCATACACCTCACTCACCACCATACACTCACTCACTCATACACTCATACACCTCACTCACCATACACTCATTCTCTTACTCACTCATACACTCACTCACCTCACTCATACACTCACTCACTCATACACCTCACTCACCATACACTCACTCCCACTCACTCACCATACACTCACCTCACTCATACACTCATTCTCTACCTCACCATACACTCACCACTCATACACTCACCACTCATACACCACCATACACTCACACATACACTCACTCACCCACTAACTCATTCTCTTACTCACTCACTCACCACTTCCTACTCATTCACTCACTCATGCACTCACTCACTCATGCACTCACTCACTCATGCACTCACTACCATGCACTCACTCACTCATACACTCCTCACTCACTCATACACCTCACTCACTCACCTCGCTACACACTCACCCTCACTCAACACTCACTCACTCACCTCATACACACCTCACTCATACACTCACTCACCACTCACATACACCACCACCTCCACCTCATACACTCACCATACACTCACTCACTCACACCATACACTCACCACTCACTCATACACCCACCACTCACTCATACACTCACTCACTCACTCACCTCTCGCTCACTCACTCATATACTCACCATACACCTCACTCACCCACTAACTCATTCTCTTACTCACTCACTCACTTACTCATACACTCACTCATACACTCACTCACTCATACACCTCACTCACCTATACACTCAGTCATACACTTACTCACTCATACACTCACTCACCCACTAACTCATTCTCTTACTCACTCATACACCACTCACTCATACACTCACTCACTCATGCACTCACTCACCCACTAACTTATTCTCTACACACACTCACTCACTCATACACTCACCGCTCACTCATACACTGTCACCTCACTCACCACTTACACTCACTTATAACACTCACTCTCACCATACACTCACTCACCCACTAAACTCATTCTCTCACTAACTCATACACTCACTCACTCATGCACTCACTCACTCACTCATACACTACTAATCCTACACTCACTTATACACCTCACTCACTCACTAATACACTCACTCTCACTCATGCACTCACTCACTTATGCACTCGCTCACTCATGCACTCACTCACTCATGCACTCACTCACCATACACCTCACTCACTCATGCACTCACTCACTCATGCACTCACCATACACTCACACACTCATGCACTCACTCACTCATGCACTCACTCACCCACTAACTCACTCATACACTGTCACCACTTACTCACTTACACACACCTCACTTACACCCACTTATACACTCACCACTCACCTCACACCCACCTCTCACCTACACTCACCTCACCCACTAACCATTCACCTCCCACCACCACACCTCACTCACTCATACACCTCACCACCACCATACACCTCACCACTCATACACTCACACTCCCATACACTCACTCACTCATCACACTCACTCATACCACTCACTCATACACTCACTCACTCATACACTCACCACCACACACTCACTCACTCATACACTCACTCACTCATACACTCACTCACTCACTCATACACTCACTCACTCACACACTCACCTCACTCATACACCTACCACCCTACACTCACTCACTCAACACTCACCACTCACCATACACTCACCTCCACCATACACTCACTCACTCACTAACTCATTCTCTACTCACACATCATACACTCACTCACTCACCACTCACTCACACCTCACTCCCACACTCAACCACCTACTCACCTAACTTTCTCACTCACCACTTACTACTCACTCACTCATACACTCACTCACTCATACACTCACTCACTCATACACTCACTCACTCATACACTCACTCACCACTCACTCATACCCTACTCACTCATACACTCACTCACTCACCACTCATACACTCAACACACTCATACACCTCACTCACTCACTCATACACTCACCACTCACTCACTTACACACACTCACTCATACACTGTCACTCACTCACCACTTACACACACTCACTTACACTCACTTATACACTCACTCACTCACTAATACACTCACTCTCACCCATACACTCTCTCACTCATACACTCACTACTCACCCACTCACTCACCCACTCACCTCACCCATACACTCACCATACACTCACCCATACACTCACTCACTCACCCATACACTCACCACCACTCATACACTCACTCCACCTCTACACTCACTCACCATACACTCCACCACCATACACTCACTCACTCACTCATACACTACCCCACCATACACTCACTCACTCACTCATACACTCACACACTCATACACTCACTCACTCACCTCATACACTCACTCATACACGTCACTCACTCACCACTTACACACACTCACTTACACTCACTCTATACACTCACTCACTCACTAATACACTCACTCTCTCTACTCATACACTCACTCACTCATACACTCACTCACCCACTACTCTATTCACTCACTCACCACCATAACTCACCATACACTCACCATACACTCACCACTCACCCACTCACCACTCATACACCTCACTCACTCACTCACTCATACACCTCATACTCACTCACTCATACACTCACTCATACACTCACTCACTCATACACTACCACTCATACACTCACTCACTCATACACACTCACTCACTCACTAACACTCACTCACTCATTCACTCACTCATTCACTGACTCACTCATACACTCACCTACTCACTCATACACTCACCACCTCACTAACTCATTCTCTTACTCACTCATACACTCACACACCTACACTCACTCACTCACACACTCATACACCACTCACTCACCTCACACTCACTCACCCACCACACTCACTCACCATACACTCACTCACCATACACTCACTCACTCACTCATACACTCACTCACTCATACACTCACTCACTCATACACCTCACCTCACTCACTCACACTCACCACCACTAACTCATTCTCTTACCTCACCATACACTCACTCACTCCACTCATACACTCACTCACTCACTCACACCATACACTCACACACCTACACACTCACTCACCTCACCTCACTCACTCATACACTCACTCACTCACTCATACACTCACTCACTCACTCATACACTCACCTCACTCATACACCTCACTCACCACTCATACACTCATGCACTCACCTCACGCACCCACTCGCGCACTCACTCATTCTCTTACACACTCACTCACTCACTCACACACTGTCACTCACTCACTCACTTACACTCACTCACTCATACACTGTCACTCACTCACTCACTTACACTCACTCACTCATACACTGTCACTCACTCACTCACTTACACACACTAACTTACACTCACTTATACACTCACTCACTCACTTATACACTCACTCACTCACTCATACACTCACTCACTCACTCATACACTCACTCACTCACTCATACACTCACCTCACCTCATACACTCACACCACTCATACACTCACTCACTCATACACTCGCCATACACCGCCACACTCATACACTCGCCACTCACTCATATACTCACTCATACACTCACTCATACACTCACTCACCCACTAACTCATTCTCTTACTCACTCACTCACTTACCCATACACTCACTCACTCACTCACTCATACACTCACTCACTCATACACTCACTCACTCACTCATACACTCACTCACTCATACACTCACTCACTCATACACTCGCTCATACACTCGCTCACTCACTCATATACTCACTCATACACTCACTCATACACTCACTCACCCACTAACTCATTCTCTTACTCACTCACTCACTCACTCATACACTCACTCACTCATACACTCACTCACTACACTCACTCACTCATACACGCACTCACTCATGCACTCACTCACGCACTCACTCATTCTCTTACACACCTCACTCACCTCATACACTGTCACTCACTCACTCACTTACACACACTAACTTACACTCACTTATACACTCACTCACTCACTTATACACTCACTCACTCACTAATACACTCACTCACTCACCATGCACTCACTCATGCACTCACTAACTCATTCTCTCGCCCACTCATGCACTCACTCACTCATGCACTCACTCATGCAATCACTAACCAAATTCCACCTACAACACACCACCACTCACTCATACACTGTCACCACCACTCACTTACACCACCACTCATACACTGTCACTCACTCACTCACTTACACTCACTCACTCATACACCGTCACCACCACCACTTACACACACCATCCTACACTCACTTATACACTCACCACCACTCATACACTCACTCACTCACTCATACACCACTCACCAACCCATACACTCACTCCACCATACACCACTCACTCATACACTCACCCACCAACACTGCCACACACTCGCTCACTCATACACACTCACCCTCATCACCCATACCACTCACACCCACCATACACCACCACCCCTAACCCATCTCTTACTCACTCACCACTTACCCATACACTCACTCACTTACTCACTCACCTTACACCCACTCACTCATACACTCACTGCCACTCACACACTCGCTCACTCATACACCCGCCACTCATACACTCGCCATACACGCCTCACCTCACCATAACTCACCATACACTCACCATACACTCACTCACCCACCAACTCATTCTCTTACTCACCACTCACTCACCATAACACTCACTCACTCATACACTCCACTCACTCATGCACTCACTCACGCACTCACTCATTCTCTAAACACCCACTCACTCACTCACCACCAACACACTGTCACTCACTCACTCACTTACACCTCACTAATACACTCACTCACTCACTCATGCACTCACTCATGCACTCACTAACTCATTCTCTCACTCACTCATGCACTCACTCACTCATGCACTCACTCACTCATGCACTCACTCACTCATGCACTCACTCATACACTCACTCACTCATGCACTCACTCACTCATGCACTCACTCACTCATGCACTCACTCACTCATGCACTCACTCACTCATGCACTCACTCACTCATGCACTCACTCATGCACTCACTCATACACTCACTCACTCATGCACTCACTCATACACTCACACACTCATACACTCACACACTCATACACTCACACACTCATGCACTCACTCACTCATGCACTCACTCACTCACTCACTCATGCACTCACTCACCCACTAACTCATTCTCTTACACACTCACTCACTCACTCACTCACTCACTCATACACTGTCACTCACTCACTCACTTACACACACTCACTTACACTCACTTATACACTCACTCACTCACTAATACACTCACTCTCTCCCACTCATACACTCACTCACTCATACTCACTCACTCATACACTGTCACTCACTCACTCACTTACACACACTCACTTACACTCACTTATACACTCACTCACTCACTAATACACTCACTCACTCACTAATACACTCACTCTCTCACTCATACACTCACTCACTCATACACTCACTCACCCACTAACTCATTCTCTCACTCACTCATACACTCACTCATACACTCACTCATACACTCAAAAAGACAAGTCACCAGGTGTAATGTGAGATTTGTGTGTGTGTGTGTGTATTGCAGCTGTGTGGATGGAGTCTTCGCGGGGGGTTGGCGGTCTTTCCCGCGAGTATAAACTGGTAATGCTGGGCGAGGGAGGAGTGGGTAAAAGCGGTGAGTAACTACTGACTCTCTCTCTCTGACTCTCTCTCTCTCTCTGACTCTCTCTCTCTCTCTGACTCTCTCTCTTTCTCTCTCTCTCTCTCCGTCTCTGTCTGTCTGTCTCTCTCTCCATCTGTCTCTCTCTCTGTCTCTCTCTCTGCCGTGTCTGTCTCTCTGACTTCTCTGTCTGCTCTCTCTCTCCGACTCTCTTCTCTCTCTCTCTCCGCCTGTCTGTCTCTCTCTCTTGTCTCTCTCTGACTCTCGTCTGTCTGTCTCTCTCTGACTCTCCGTCTGTCGCTCTCTCTCTCCACTCTCTTCTCTCCCGCCTGTCTGTCTGTCTCTCTCTCTCCGTCTGTCTGTCTCTCTCTCTTGTGTCTCTCTGACTCTCTGTCTGTCTGTCTGTCTCTCTCTCTGACTCTCCGTCTGTCGTTCTCTCCCTCTCTCTTCTCTCTCTCCGTCCGTCTGTCTGTCTCTCTCTCCATCTGTCTGTCTCTCTCTGTCTCTCTCTCTCTCCGTCTGTCTGTCTCTCTCTGACTCTCGTCTGTCGGTCTCTCTCCCACTCTCTTTCTCTCTCTCCGCCTGTCTGTCTGTCTCTCTGTGTTTCTCTCTGACTCTCGTCTGTCTGTCTGTCTCTCTCTGACTCTCGTCTCTCTCTCTCTCTCTCTCTCTCTCTCTCACTGTCTGTCTGCACTTTGTTATTTTTTAATCTATCTTTGTTTGCTAATTAAGTGGTGTGAAGTTGGACACACATATACACCCACACACCCACACACATACCCACATACCACACACACAGACAGGGCGGTGGCTCCTCCTTTATCCTCTCTCTCTTTCTCTGTGCTTGTCTGTTTCTCTTCCTTTTTCTATGTCTCCCTTTCTTTCTCTCTGAGTCCGTGTCTCTCCTAATGCATGTCTGTCTTTCTCTCTCTGACCACCTCTGTTTTGTTCTTATCTTACACTCGATCTCTCTCTCTCTGTGTCTCTCTGGTTGCTGTGGTTACTGTGATATGCTTCAGTGTGAGGTATCTGCCCTACACACACACACACACACACTCTCTCTCTCTCTCTCTCTCTCTCTCTGGGTGGTGGCTTAGAGGCTCTTCAGCTCCGTCTGGTTGTTAGGGAGGTGCCTGGCAACCACCCCTCCAACTCACAGATTCTGTTGTCACGGCGATGAACAAATGTCACTTGGTGAAGGTGTGAATGTTGTGTCTATGGGGGACTTTTAGATGTTACAGATATTATTACGCTGTATTTTATCCAGACTGTCTCCATGGGAACAGGACAAAGGGTGCGACTGGTGCAGATCTTTGTTGTGTGTGAGTGTGTGTGTGTGGGTGTGTGATGAGTCGAAGAAGTGGATTAAGAGAAAGAGGGAGCGTTCACTCAACACAGCTCGGGTGTCTTAATCACATTATGTAACAAGTCTCTCTCTCTCTCTCTCTCTCTCTCCAGCCATCATCATGCAGTTTATCAGTCACCGGTTCCCTGAGGATCACGACCCGACTATAGGTGGGATAGTCAACCACACGAGTGTGTGTGTGTGTGTGTGTGTGTAAACACCATTTTAAGTCAAAAATACAGAGTCTACATCATAATCCAGTATGAAATACCTCCAGGAGTGTCCAGTAGTTTTGCATTTTATCCCTATTATAATAAGTAGTTATGTGTATTAGAGTAAATCAGATCAATACGAGAAAGGATCAGTGTACAGGTGTACGTTATAACGAAATGTAGTTCAGCTAAACATGTGACATGTAACCCAGGTGCGTAATAGCTGTATGTGAATCCTGACACGTTGTCGTTTTTGTACACGACCTCACGGTGGCGCTGTTTCTCTCAGAGGACGCCTATAAGACGCAGATCCGCATTGACGACGAGCCGGCGAACCTGGACATCTTGGACACAGCAGGACAGGTAGGCAGCGCGCGTCGTCCTCAGTGTCCCCTTTATCGGACGTGAGCGTGTTCGGAATCACCTCGAGATTTTACACGTTCTCATACACGCTTATGTTTTTTTTTTTTTTTCGTCTTCTTTATTCTCTCTTTAATCAAAGGGCTTGTTCGTTACACAGTCTTGCGCGAGCTCGGCAGGCTCAGAGCGATCTGTACGATCCTCACAGCCGTGCCTTTCGGATCACCGACAGAAAAATTCCTGATGAGGGCCGTTTACGTCTCCATTTCACTCCGTCAATGGCGTCTTCTAAACGGGTTAATTGTCGCAATATTGTATAGGTGGTTCTCGGGACATTTCTATTAGGGCCTAATGTTTGTTACGTTTATACCACAGCGCTTTTTCAATCTCGCATCTGATCAGTCTGAACAGAAGGCGTTGATTAAGTTTTTATGACAGCATCTAATACATTATCGTTTCTATAGTAACAACGTAGATAGGGACTGGTATGGCAGACCAATCACATAATCTAAGGCTTATAAAATGTCGTTTGTGTGTGTGTGTGCAGGCCGATCTACAGCCATGCGTGATCAGTACATGCGTGCTGGCGAAGGCTTCATCATTTCATACTCCATAACGGACCGGCGCAGCTTCCAGGAGGCTCGCCACTTCAAGCAGCTGATCTGCCGTGTGCGGCGCACTGTGGACACGCCAGTGGTGCTCGTGGGAAACAAATCTGACCTCACACACCTGAGACAGGTAAGACAAACACACATAAAGTATATCAAGTGAACGTGACAGTGTCTGCAGTGTGAATACAGTAATTGTAGAAATGATAATGGAGTACATGGAGGCGTGGCCTCTGTCACTGTCCTCGTGTTGGTAAGAGAGGGGGCGTGCCTTGTGACTCAGTCACAGTGAAGGAGGTGTGGCTTCTGTGTCTCTATTGCTGGCTCCAGTGCACTGCATAAATGTCAACAAAATCCTGTTCTTTACAGTATGATGCTTTGTTTTCAACAATTTCAGGGCTCAGTAGATCACATGACCACAACTTTTCATTTATTAAACTGATTTATGGGTTTATTTGTCCTTCGGCTCAGATGGATAGAAGCGCTGTGGTTTTGGTTTGTAGATGAATGATTAAAGCAGATAAAAAAGTTTCGTGATTTCTCGCTTTTGTCAACAGTTGGGCTTGGTTTATACAAGAAGTATTACTAAGTGTGGTTGTTGGCAAATTGCCAACTTTCCCAAACTTTCCCAACTATGGCTGGAATGTGCTGATAACCCTACATTGTAAAATTGCTGAACATTTGTGGTGAGGAAGAAAATTCCAGTCAAGTGGGCGTGGCTGCACTCCTGTCAGGCTCAGTGAAGGAGAATGAAATCCCGCAACTAATCCTTGAATCACACCCCGAACTAGAGGCTCGAATGCTAATGGATTTTTACCCATACCGACAATAAGTTGGGCGGTGCCTAACCGATTAATCAAACAATTTTTAATTTATTTATACTGAATGAAAAAGTAACACTCAAAGTAAAATACTGCTGAACTTTATACACAAAATAAATAGTACTGACAGTACCATGAAAATGTACTGTACTGTTTTAAATTCAATAAATAATATATAAATATTAACATGAATAAAAGATATACATCCAATCTGAACCAACAAGTAACACCCCAAATTACAAATAAAAATAAGAGACGTCCAAAATGAATAAAAAACACTTCAAATAACACTACAAAATTAGTCAATGGTGGTTTGTTATTTGTCCTCTAGAGGCTACTTCGCATCGTATAACACAGTGCACACTTCTCAGCTGTCTCCGCAATGGACACAAATATCGGTGTAGATTATTTCCCATAGTACCAGAGATCAGTTATTGGTACTGATTAATCGGCAACTGGACGATCGGTCGAGCTCTAAACTGTAAACAGCTCGAACTAGGATGATATTAAATTAAAAATAAATGTGTTTGATTTCGTTATACCAGTGTTATATGTATTGTTTTTTTATGTATCCTCCTCACCACCAGGTGTCAGTAGAGGAGGGAAAGGAGCTGGCGAGGGAGTTCCAGTGTCCGCTTTTTGAACGCCCGCAGCGCGTCCACATTACATCGACGTGTTTTGTGCCGCTCTGGTGCGTCAGATCCGTCAGCGCGAGGCCGAGTGGTTCGAGCGGAGAGAGGAAGACGCGACGCAACGACGCTCTGGAGCCGCCTTAAGCACCCTTTCCGCAAGAAACAGCACTCCGAGCATTGAGGTGGCTGATGGGATACCGGCGTCCTCCCGACGACGCACGAGGAAATTACTGTTGTGGTTTTCTCATCTGTAAACCTGTTACCTCCACCCTCTCGGAGAGGTGGTTCATGAACTGTTAACCTAGATGGTTTATTATAGGATTTATTTTGATGAAGCACTCTGAATCGTTTGGTTATGTTCGATCAGACACCAGCCTTCTACTGCAGTGACACACTTACAGC
This sequence comes from Ameiurus melas, assembly GCA_012411365.1. Taxonomy (NCBI): domain Eukaryota; kingdom Metazoa; phylum Chordata; class Actinopteri; order Siluriformes; family Ictaluridae; genus Ameiurus; species Ameiurus melas. The sequence goes on from CM022765.1 coordinate 22,978,780, forward strand.
CAAGGTATATCGGTACTTACTGTTACTCGTCACACGAGGACTATAGCAGGATTCTTCACAATACTGTATTTGCGGAGAACGTATTCAACTCGACATTAGTCACAGGGAGCATAGCTTTTGACGTCAGCTTTCAGGAGAACTGTAGTACCTCCGATTCTTAACCAGCGGGACGGGCAAGCAAGAAGTAGTGGAGACGTGAGGCTGTTTCATAGAATGATATGAAGAAGGAGAGTTTATACCGGGTCTGAAATTACATGGGGTTTCTCCACCAAACACTGTGGCAGTAAACGAGGACCTTTTTGAACCAACCCGACGCTCCCATCATTTTGGGTTGTCCTTTTGAAAATGAAACACTTATTGCGGTCATATCCGCCGCCGCCTATCACAGCGACTCATTCTTACATCGCCCACTTGAAAAGGTTCGTTCAAGACGGCTGGATTTTTACTGACACCCAGATCAGATCAGATCAGATTAGTGACACCATTCCATGAAATATACATCATTTCATTGTTTCACTCTTCATTCTGATGTAAATCCTATGGGGGAAAACAAGCTTACTGGTAGTTTCATCTTATCCTGTCGTTGAATATATGGTGAGGGTATGTAGTTATGTATAGTTTACTTGCTCACGATGCTAAATCCATCCATTCATCCATCTTCTACCGCTTACTCCTTCTTCAGGGTCGTAGGGGAACCTGGAGCTAATCCCAGGGAGCATTGGGCACGAGGCACGATGCTAAATGTATGTATGTATATATATATATCAGTCCGTACAGGATTTCGCAGAGTTTCTTTGATGAATTGGCGAGTTGTTTTGCGTGGTCTTTTGCAGTGATGTTTGTTGGTAAACGAGACCTTTTAGCTGTACTCGTGAATCGAAAGGGCTTTGGCTGAACGCGCCGGGACGCACGCCATCGACGCGGCTCCCGCATCGGATCCGTGCTGATTTTGAAAATGGCACGCTCCTCTGAATGTTGCGGAGTTTGCTCGAGTTTTATGCTCATTTCTCAGGATGATACCGTCCTGGAAGGACTCCATAACACAGCTCGTACCTTTCTCATCCGAGCTAAAACAAATATATAAATAAAATAACACAAATAAAACCACTGGACAGTGAACATCCACAAGCAACAACAACAACAGTACCGATCGCTACACACACAATAGAGACGCTGCAAACAAACGCTGACGCTTGTCTGCTTGAACGTTGGGTAAAGTACTCGGAGAAATTGGGGGTTTTCTTCGCTTAGTTGCACTTCCTGGTTTCATATATGCAGAGAAATCAAAAGAGAAAATCAGAAACTAACTGCCAAGATGGAGAACCCAGATGGAGAACCATTTCGACCCTGGCGCCAGAGCTCATAGTAGGCCTTGGCTGAAAAGAATTTGAAGAGTGTTTAGAGAATGTGATGGGAGAGAGAGAGAGAGAGAGAAGAAAGTATGTAGTTGGAATAATAGACAGGTTGTGTTCAATAGGTCAAGGGTTGGTTTGGAGCAGAATAATGGATTATGTAATGTTTTCTTTCATGCTGGTTCCTAGTTTTATTTTTATTCATCTCAGTTGGGTTTGCTTTGCAGATGTGGATCACAGTTTTGCAGGCGGGGTTTAAAGGGCTGTAGGTAATATGGTTTATATCCCAAACAGCTCCCAGTTTGGTGTAGATCACACTATCGAACCCCTGTGGACTTAAATGGGAAGTAGCGAGTCATTTGGCCTGAGGCTCATTTGCAAAGTGGTGTTATTTTTGGCACCGAGCAGTGCAACACAGTCAGGACGGAAAGTCCGGAGACACACAGCGTAGGAACGCACGTGATATAAGGACTCTAAGATCAGGCTGTGATTCGGGTCTATTGGTAGCTCTTTGGAGTTCACAGTTTTTAAAAAAAAAAAAAAATAAACCAAACCTTTGTTTAAAAGGCATGATTCATCAAAACACACTGGAATTCATCTCACATGTCTGGGATTAGTCATGACGAGAGACCTCACAGCTCACAATAACACATTTCGGGGTTAGTAACGTGCCTGCTCTGCAGCCAAGATCGTCATAAAGATGTATTGCTCAGCTCTAACAAGACTCGGACTTCTTTACCGCCTTTACATTTCATACATACGGCTGTTCCTGTTGTAGAGTCTTTATGTACACACAGGTCTGACTTCTAGACGGCGATAAAATGTGACTCCTTTATGTTTTCCTTTTATCAATGTTGTGCAATTACACCGGCCGCAAATCTAAAATGGTATGTCTGATTATTGTTAGGTTTTTTTTATTTTTATTTTATTTGTTTGTTTGTTTAATTGTGAGATTTTTGTGTCTCAGTTGCGTGATCATGAATACTATATTTTCCTTAATTTATTTTCATGAGAGATTCTTGAATAAAATGGGCATAGCTGAGTGTGATTTTGTCTGTCATTTTCTTTTGGGGAAACAAAACCGAGGAAACCCCCGCAGCACGGGAGAACATGCAAACTCCGCACACAGGCGTAACGTGCTAACCACTAAGCCACCGTGCGCCCCTTGTTAAATCTTGTTTGAAGCTAAAACACTATTCCACAACAAAAGAGTAAGTACTACGGACAGTGAAATGTGGTGGTGGGAGTGTGATGGTGTTGGGATGCCTTTTGCGCGCACGGCCTGGGCAAATTCTGCTGACTGACGTAACCATGAATTGAGCTCGCTACCCGAAAGTCCTGAAGGACGATTTCCGGTCATCAGTCTGTGATCAGAAGCTCAAGTGCAATTTGGTGATGCAGCAAGATAACGCTCAAGAGCAAATCCAACTCTGACTCAATTATTTATTTATTTATTTATGTTTTAGAGTTGAATTGATTTTGGGTGGTCTAAGCCAAAGTCCTGACCGGAACCTCATTGAGATGCTGTTGCAGGACCTTAAACCAGGGGTCTCCAAACCTTTTTCATGGAAATCTACCCTCCTGAAGTCTTTAGCTCCAAGATCTCAAGGAAGACGCTTGGTGCCCACTGTCTTAAATGGTCAGTTCATACAGAAAGGCCTCCAATAAGCAGTTCTGGAAAGGAGAGCGGACTAAAATTCATACACAGTGATGTGAAAGTCTAATCTCAAGCTATTGGACATGTTTGGTTGCGGTTGTTGCTGCTAAGGTGGCGTAACCAGTTGTTATAATGGGGGGTGCGGGCGTGGGGTGCAATTACTTTTTGACACAGGAGATAGATTTGTTGCATAACCTTTTTCCTTTAGTAAATGATGAGGTGACCATTCACAAACTGTGCTTTGGTGAGGATCTGACACCACTGAATGTGAAAAATATGCAAAAAAACAACAAAGGGAAACCTGGAAATGGTGTGAGGGCAGCTACCTTTAATTTTACGTTTAATATCTTTATTACAACAAAGTAAATACCGATAGAGTGTAAACTTCTGTTTATACACGATCTTCCATGAAAGATAACGACGCCTGTTTGTACTAATCAGTATGAAAACGCCATTAAGGTTTTACACTGTGGAAACGTAAAGCGCGAGACAAGTTTGTCCCTGTGCGGTAGCCGTAACCCGGAAGTCAGCGCTAAAGCGCGAGACAAGTTTGTCCCTCCGCGGTAGCCATAACCCAGAAGTCAGCGCTTCTGCGCAATAAATCATTGTGCTTGTTGTCAAAACAAACAGCGGTGTTATCCGGAACGCACAGGTGACGTAGGATTTCAGAGGTCGTGTGGAAATGTAAAGCGCGAGACAAGTTGTCCTCTGCGGTAGCCGTAACCCGGAAGTCAGCACTAAAAGCGCGAGACAAGTTTGTCCCTCTGCGGTAGCCCGTAACCGGAAGTCAGCGCTTCTGCGCAATAAAGCATTGTGCTTGTTGTCAAAACAAACAGCGGTGTTATCCGAACGGTGACGTAGCATTTCAGAGGTCGTGTTATCTTTAAGCGTTTGTTGTTTGAGTCCAAAAGTACCAGAGCAGAGCGTAAAGGCGCACTTTATTGAGTTGGGTGAGTTGAAAGGCGGCGCTGGTGGTGTACATGGAGACGTGGGTGAGATTCAGCGCTCAGAGTCAAGCGAAAGAGCGCGTGTTCAGGAAAGACCAGCTCGGGGTGGAAGTCCAACACGGACATGTTGGACACGTGGTCTAGGACCGCAGTGGAACACAACATGGCAATGTCGCAAGCGAGCGCCTGCGGCCTGCTGGAGTTTCTCCACCTGGCCACACGTGTTTACACTCTAATAATCCAGATAAACTCTTATCCCTAAACCACGTGGTCCCAGTCCTGTACAGCTCCTACATTACTGTCTGCTAACACGGTTCCTCTTAACACTCAGGTTTCAAATACAGTTAGCCATCGTGTGTGTGTGTGTGTGTGTGTGTGTGTGTGTTTTGTGTGTGTGTGTGTGTGTGTGTGTGTGTGTGTGTGTAGTTTGTGTGTGTGTTTTAGGCTGCACAGTATGCCTGCACTCTGCTCGGATACACACTGCAGAAAGGAGGAGCTGCAGCTCAGCTGTTATCAACCATCAAGCAGCTGGAAGCTCATCTGAGTCTCAGCAGAAAACGTACGTCCTCACGTCTCTCATCCGCACGTCCTCACATACGTCTCATGTCTTCATGCGTCTCTCATCCTCACGTCCTCGTTAATGCGGCTCTTTGCACTCACGTCTGTCGTCTCCCGTGTCTCTCATCATCACGTCCGTCTCTCATGCTCCATCCGTACGCACATCCGTCTCAAATCCTTACACTGTGTCTCTCATCCTCTCGTCCTCACATACTTGTGTGTCTCTGCACTGTGTCCTAACATATTCACGCCTCTCATTTACGTCCTCACAAATACGTTATCCCGTCTCACATGCTCAAGTCTCTTGTCCCCACACGCTCATGCTCTCGTCCTCATATCCACACGCATTACCGCATTCTGAAATCCTCACGTCTCATACTCGCAACTCCTTCTTCACGTCCTCTCGTCTCTCATCCTCACATGCACCGCCAGCGCTCGTCTATCATCCTCACAGACTCATGTCTCATCTCTCATCCTCACTTCTTTCGACCTGACATACGCGTGTTCGCGCCTCTCATCCTCACATACTCATGTCCTCTGTCTCTCATCCTCACGTCCTCACGTTTCGTTCTCACATACTCACGTTCTCACATAGTCACATCTTGCCGTCCTCCATCTCTCATCCTCACATAGTCACGTCTCGTCCGTTATCTCGGTGAACGCCTCTTGTTCAGAAATTCTATTCATCACACGTCCCGCGTACAGCTGCAGTGTACAGCTGCGCTGAGTTCAGGTCATTAAACGCCTGCCAAACTGACGTCAACTGCTGAACTAAAACTCGTCTGTTTCCTTCCTTCCTTAATTCCGTGTGAAGTTTCTTTCCTAAATTAAATTTTCCCCCTTCTGTCCATGTGACCTTTCTTCCAGACCTCCTTCTTTTTAAACTTTGAACTCAAACGCAGGTGTGTTGAGTGTTTTTTTTTTGCGCTGTCTGTGACTACAGTACAATATGTGCTGATCATTAATGCAGTTCTAAATCACCTTCACTCTCTGTTTTTGTTGTTGTTTGTTTGTTTGTTTGTTTGTTTGTTTACTGAGCTGGGTGTATTTCTGTGCGTTTCCACGTGCACAGTGATGCGGTAGGGAACTCGGCCGAGGCTCTGGAAACGCGCGGCGAGCCATTCACCTCTCCGACTGCGTGCTGCGGCTCTGCATCACCGTCTCCATTTAAACAAAGCCATGTCACCTCCGCGATCAACCTCGCTGTGGGCCGGGAAAGGCGGGGCTGCTGCCTCGACTGACCAGAACAAGTGGAGTCAGAGGTCATTCAGGTGAGTCTGCTTTTCTGTTTCCTGCACGTCCTTCTCTTTTCTTGTCTTTTATTCTCTCTCTCTCTCTCTCTCTCCTCTCTCTCTCTCTCTCTCTCTCTGTAGGGTATTACCTGTTTGCGCTGATCTTAAACCTGAGCCGCGACCTGTCACAGAGATCCACGGTTTGATGGAGCGCGGCGCGCTAGCACTTCGGCCAAAGCGTTCATCTCCCCGGGCGCGGAGAGAAAACGGCGAGTCCCCCTCCGCCCGCGTCCTCCTGCGCGTCCGTCCCTCAGCGGCCAGGCTTCGGCAGCGGCTGCATCTGCTCGCGGCCGTCCTGCGCTGCAACCCTCCACTCCTGCTGGACACGCTGAAGAACCTGTGGCGTCTTCATCCCGCTGGACAAACTGGCCTGTATGCCACCGGGCGGGGTTCGTCGGGTGCGGTCTGCCTCAATCCATTCTGTCCATCCTCACCGTGCTCTACCCTGGCTCAAACTCAAACCCTAAACCGCCGTTTAACACGTCACGCTGTAGAACCAGCGCCCGAGTCGGAACTGAGCCGCTGTCGGAAATTCCCAGACTGGCCAATCAAGACCAGAGTGTGCTGATGATGTCACAAATGTCAGAAGAGATGGAGGGCAAAGGAGGCTGTGTGTGTGTGTGTGTGTGTGTGTGTGTGTGTGTGTGTGTGTCTGTGTGTTTCTACTATACTGTTGAGTTAGGCATGTGCTGATACTCCTAGTGCGTCCAGGTGGTATCAGAATGCCAATAATCATAAGGATAACGTGTTCACGTATTTATACGTAATGACGTGTGTAAAACTGTAAACGTGCAGGCGAGAGAAAAAAGGTCGCTGTATGTGTGTTAAACATCCCGTATTATTTAAATCGTACTACACCACTCGATTGGGGATTCTCGATTCTGATTGGTCAGAGGGCGTCGATCAGTTTTCCGTCACAGCAGCTAGTTCTAACACGTTATGGTTTTCTATAGTAACGGCGTACACAACGCGTGTCCACGTAAAACCGGTTTTATCAAATAAAAAGTCGTTATTTCTTGGAGTCTCGTCGCCGGTGAGTGCAGTTTTCCAGGCGCAGGCGTCTTCAGGAAATTGGGAGTGTTTTTGGTAAAGCGTGTGTGTGAGATTTTTGGGAAGAGAGTCGACTTCAGGATGGTCCAAGGAACGCTGCTGCATCATGGGTTATTTTCTTCTTACCTAAAATATGACGGGGCCCATGATTGTGCGGTTTCATTCGGTTTTTATCTGAAAGATGTTGCTGAGTTTCGACGGTTAGTCTAAGTGAGAAATACAGATTCAGTTGTATAATAATAATAATAATAATAATAATAATGATGATTAGTGTAAACTGTATTTAATTATAATACAGTGATACAGAACTGTAATATTAGCACATGCCTACTGGGTATCTTTGTGTGTGTGTATATGTGTGTATAGTGTGTGTGTGTGTGTGTGTGTGTGTTCTATGGTTGTGTGCGTGGAGTATGGTGTGTGTATAAGTGTTTGCATTGTGTGTGTGTGTGTGTGTGTGTGTGTGTATGTATGGTGTGTGTGTCTGTGTGTGTGTATATGATTGTGTGTGTAGGTGTGTATAATGTGTGTGTGTAATGTGTGTGTGTCTTATTCTTCCCGAGCGGACATCTTAGCGTGGGTTTAGAAATGAAAGTTAATCCCTAACAGTCCAGGTTTAGATTTCTATAACGTGTTAAATCTCTCACAAGCTCAGATCTGTACCAGGCACGTCGCTTCCACGTCACTGACTCTTCATGCCAGTTGAGATCTGAATTTAATCGACGTATGAATGTGGACAAACCGTGTAACTCTGAGCGGTTGCGCTGAACTGGATGACGAGATGCACTGAAACGGTTCTTTAATCCCTGTTCTCCGCCAGCGTTTGTTGACGTGTGACCTCTGCGAATGTTTGTTGTCATGTGACAGCCCACCGATTGGCTCCTCTTCAGACGCATTAATCGGATCTGACTGCTGGATCGCTCTGCACTCAGAGAGGGTGCGGAAGGTGCTGCTTATTGTCTTGTAGGTGGCATGCTGCTAATGCAACACATCTGATCCCCTGTAACGTTTCAGCTAAATTACAGACTGTTTACCGACCGAATGTTTTTCACGACCTCGAAAGCGATTTAAAAACAACTGAACGACACACTTTAATAAACACGACTAGAGCAGTGTTGTCAAACTCATTTTAGTTCAGGGGCCACCTAAAGCCTAATTAGATGTCAAGTGGGCCGCCAGTAAAATCATAGTCTAATCACCAACAAATAACAAGAAGTCCATGTTTTTACCTTTGTTTTCATGCAAAGACATTTCTATTAAATGAAATATCCTTTTATAAAATATATCATGAGCAACCTCAGATTTCTAAACACAATGCTTACAATTTGCTTCTGATTATCATTCACATATGTGTGCATCGTTCGCCTCACACCTCCAGTGTCCGGGTTTGATTCCCGCCGTTGCCACATGTGCGGAGTTGGCATGTTCTCCCTGTGCTGGGGTTTTCCTCCGGGTACTCCGGTTTCCTCCCCAGTCCAAAGACAGCGCATGGTAGGCTGATTGGCAGCTTGGTAAATTGTCCTCAGTGTATGAATGATGTGTGTCGTGTGTATATGATTGTGCCCCTACGATGGACTGGCACTCTGTCCAGGGTGTACCCCCCCTTTGTGCCCGATGCTCCCTGGGATAGGCTCCAGGATCCCCGCGCAACCCCTGAAGCAGGAATAAGCGGTTGAAGATGGATGGATGGATGGATATATGTGCATTACAACTGCTCACAGTGTTTGTACAAATGCAAAAAACTTCACAGGTATTTGGAACTGAAAAATATAGTATTTCACTTTCAAATGTATGGCATTGCATGAACAATAGGTTCCACCAAACCAAACTCTTTTGTACTGAAGCTGTTGACTAACATTATGCACATAAAAAAAAAAACTATTACCCATTCATCTCTGTGAATAAACAGGAAGCGGTCCATTTCTCACGGAAAACTCTACACTCTGTATCCACTTTTCTGCTTTTTGACAGACATTTTGTCTAATGAGGGTGTGGGGACGAGTAGAAAATAGAGTAGAATACTCCGTTGATGACAAACAGCAGACGTCGCATTGCTGCCATCTGCTGTTCAGTCCCAGAGATGTGCCCGTCTTTTACCCCCTAGCGGATAATTTAGGAATAACACTTGCTATTAAAAATAGAAGTTCGTGTCTTTTATGCATATTTTTTTTTCACTTTCAAAATTCGTCCTACGGGCCGGATGTTTGACACCCATGCACTAGAGAGTCTGTTCTGATTTTTAAGGAGCGGTTTGATTATTACTACGCCCCTGCTGCCTGTGAAGTGTACTGCAGTTATAATTTAAAAAAAAAAAAAAAAAACATTAACACGCCTCTGTCTTTCACTGTTTAAACAATGCGTGCGTTGAAATATGCTGTTTAAGAGGAAAGGGGTGGAGCTGAGCGGCTTCGTTCCGTCTGTGGTAGAGTTTTTCTTTTCAGGGCCTGAAAAAACTTCCAACATGCCCGACATTAAGAAGCTAGAAGCAAGGTGATGTCTTGACTGATATTAGCATGAGGTGTTGTGTACGCACTAACGTCCCGAGTAGTTCTACGTTGATTTCTCATCAATATTAAGTAAAATGATCACGAGACAAATATTTCAGGGTGAAGGATTTGTTTTAAAATCCGACAGATGTTGGTCAGGATTTGACTGAGCTGTGTCCACTAGAGGGCGCACAAACACAGGATTTGGACGAGCAGAGCAAAGACGCTGTGAAATTCACCGAGTTGCAGGTTTATCAGGTCAAACTACCATATACGCCGTTTTGTACGTACATGCACGTGTAGACTGTAGCGCATGTGACGCTGTGCACAGATGTTGGCACCCATCTACACCATGTGTACACTGCTATGAAGATATCAAATAATGTTATTTTCTGTTTAGCACACAATGAGAACACCACTGAACCGGGAAAAAAAAAAAACGTTTAGTTCATAATAATTTTGTCAATTTCACTTCCTCCTTGTATACAAAACAAAACTCTTATTCATACACCAATAAATAGCGGGTCTGAAAGAGTGCAAAAAAAAAAATCACGTGCACCGTTACTAAAGTTAACAAAAATAAAAGCTGCGATGAGGTAAACCGATTACGTGACTCTGTGAGCGTGTCTTTGTTTTTTAGCGCCAATCTGCTTAAGCTACATATCTCCAGCGCTTAGGGGACATCTCATTTGCACGCTAATGCTGTTCAAACCGCCCACAAGATGGCGCCGTTTATCGGTTGGAGCCGAGATTACAAAACCGATAACCCGTTATGGAAAAATGCTTAAATATCGGGGATAAATATCATCTGTAAAACCGATTATTGGTCTGTCTTCAGTAAAAAAAACTGTTAGCTTGATTACACCGATACACTCGCATCAACACAGCACGCACGCAGATTGCTCGAATGGTGTGTGTGTGTTTCGTTATGCGTTCTTTGTGTAAATCACATGGTTTGGAGCTTGGTGGGCATGCAGCTGGGCGAGGGAGGTAAGGCCATGTGTTGTGAATGATCCACCACGTGAGTCATTTATTTATGCTGTGTGTGTTGGTTGTGGTGTGTGTGTGTGTGTGTGGGGGGGGATGATCTGGCTTTTGTTAAAACCCGAAGGGTCTCCTCATCAGTTTTATGCACCATGAACTCCCTAATAAGTAATTCTCTCCTCCACAACCCCCGCCACTTCCTCCCACTCCCCCCGCCCCACTTTCTCTCTCCCTCACACTCTTCCCACCCCCCCCACTCTCTCTCCCCTCTCTTCTCTCCCATTTTCTCTCTATCTCTCCCTCCATCCCACTCTCTCTCTATCTCTCCCCCACCCCTCTCCCTCTCTATCTGTATCACATATGGACAATGTACCAGATTTTACATCTGTGTAACCGGAAGATGTCTCCCTTTTAAAACCACCTTTCTCTCTCTCTCTCTCTCTCTCTCTCTCTCTCTCTTACTTAGTCTTTCTGCCTATACGCCCTCTTTATTGCTGTCTCTCTCCCACTTTATTTATTTCTATGTCTCCCTTTCTCTCTCTCTCTTTCCAGTCAGGGTAGATCACTGAGTGCTGCTCTCCTTTCCTTCCTGTGCTGTCGCCTCCTTTACTGGATATGATGTGATTGTGATGTTTAAGGTCATTCTGAGAAATGTGTTTGTCAAACCAGAGGACACACACACAGCATCCTCTCTCTCTCTCAGCATCCTCTCTCTCTCTCTCTCTCTCTCTCTCTCTCTCTCTCTCTCTCTCTCTGTATCTGTGCAAGATTGATGCTGGGCTTTATTGGCTTTAGTGACGATGTCACCAACGCCGTTACTGAGGAAGTGCCAAATTCCACTGGATCCTCATTCATAATAATCGATTGTGTGGTTTGAGCATGAAAACAGCGCCGGTTCCATTTCCTCCAGCACGAAGGGAACCCTTCAGGTGTTCATCTACTCTGCCTTGGTTAAGGTTTGGTTCCTATGACCAGAAGGATTGAAGTCCAAACCCACCACAAGTCCCTCGAGTGAGACCTTTTGCCCTCAACCTCCTCAGTTCTGTAGCTGGATTGGTTTGGATGGTCTGGAAGTGGCTTTAGATGAACAATCATCTGCTGAACAAATACACTGAAATAAAATGTATCCGGTCTGTTCAGGCCCCCTAGTGGTAGTAGTCTGACTGGTGTGCAAAAATAGCTTTTCCGTTATAAAGAAAATCGTGACTTATATCAACAACAACCCGCGTGTTATCTTTTAAAATAATAAGCCGTGTATCCGGATATGAAATGGGAGCGCTTTCTCTCAATCTGTTGTTGAGCACTCAATAACTAAACATAACCGCCGAGACTTGTTCACAGCCAGCCGGGTATTCCTGACGTAACGCGGTGTTAGCGGGTATTTGGATAACACGTTCCAATTGCTTCATTTGTTTTGTGGTGGAGAGACACGCTTCAGCATGCTACACCCCTGCTGCACCCAACAACGTCATCCAGATGCACGTTATGAGGCCTGTTGCCGCAAAACCGTTGCCGTGGTTACCCAGGAAAGCTTGTATTTGGGTTTGAGAAAAACTCTGTCAACAACATTGTTTTTTTTGTTTTTTTTAGCAGTTTTCCGCGTGCATGCCTGGTAACACAATACATGGCTAATCTGCGCTTCGGAGCAGTTTTTCTGGGTAAGAAATCGCAAACCCAAATTGGCCCAATCGGCTGTGAGCAAAGAGAGAAATCTGACGCATCAGCGCTAACGACCAGCGTCGCCACGGATGGAGGGGAAGGACACCAAGGGAAAGATCGTTTTGGAGGTTGGGTTGCATCGAAGTATTGAAAAAAAACAAGTCAAATACTAAATCTTTCTCATGGCCAAGGCATTATTCCTGTCTAAATATTGTCACAAATGGATATTTATTTGATTAAAATTTTTATTCAAACTACTTACGTTTATATGAAATGAAATGTGAAGGACATGATCAGGAGACGATGAGGGCTCGGTTACATACATAGCTTGTCCTAACCAGGAACTTAAGTGTTCTCATAGTTTCCATTTATGAAAACTAGCTCGTGACAGTTTGGTGTTAATGGACGTTAACATTTCTGGTCCTGGACACTGAAAACATGAGACGGAGCAGCTTTCATGTCTGCAGCTGATGGGCTCGTTATGTTTTCATTGACTCCTCAGCGGATCCTCGCACGTGGAGTGGAATCAATCTCAGTCACTCTTCTGATGAAGCCTCAGAACCTTCTGGTAATGATCAGAACCTCATTCACCTTGCTACTGCCTCCATCACCTCGAGGGAACACAACATGAGTCAGAGTGTTCATGTAGGAGTACCGTTACACCTGAGGGTCTCCATCACTATCGCCATAATTGACTGTCTGACTAACTACTCGTGATGAATCATTTTCACACCTTTACGTCTGCACCAGCCTTACAGTACTGAGTAAACAGGACCAGCTAGTGAGAGACATTCGTGAGTGAAAAGAAAAGGAACTGAAAAAAAATGCATACTTCACACACATTTATTGAAGGTCAGTCGAGGTTAAACGAGCTGTTACACAGGACACACGGTTTGGAGAATGTGCAGCACCGTCATATCTAGTTTGCTCATCGTAATCCTCAGGTTGATGCTTCGTTTATCACCACGAGATCAATTCCATGTTGCCTGGCGGTCTCCATGGTGACACGTTTCCATGTCGCCAGATCAACAGGAGAAAGTTTTCAGTATCAACACGTCGTGTTAAAGACTCATTAAAATATATATCAGTGAAGGAAAAAGTATTTGATCCCCTGCTGATTTTGTACGTTTGCCCACTGATAAAGAAATGATCAGTCTATAATTTTAATGGTAGGTTTATTTGAACAGTGAGAGACAGAATAACAACAAAAAATCCAGAAAAACGCATGTCACAAATGTTATAAATTGATTTGCATTTTATGGAGGAAATAAGTATTTGACCCGTCTCAATCAGAAAGATTTCTGGCTCCAGGTGTCTATAAGGGAGTCTCCTAATCTCAGCTTGTTACCTGTATAAAAAACACCTGTCCACAAAGCAATCAATCAATCAGATTCCAAACTCTCCACCATGGCCAAGACCAAAGAAGTTCTCCAAGGATCTCAGGGACAAGATTGTAGACCTACACAAGTCTGGAATGGGCTACAAGACCATTGCCAAGCAGCTTGGTGAGAAGGTGACAACAGTCGGTGCGATTATTAGCGCATGGAAGAAACACAAAAAGAACTGTCAATCTCCCTCGGCCTGGGGCTCCATGCAAGATCTCACCTCGTGGAGTTGCAATGATCATGAGAACAGTGAGGAATCAGACCAGAACTACATGGGAGGATCTTGTTAATCATCTCAAGGCAGCTGGAACCATAGTCACCAAGAAAACAATTGGTAACACACTCACGCTGAGGAAGCACTGAAATCCTGCAGGCGCCCGTAAGGGTCCCCCTGCTCAAGAAAGCACATGTTCATTTGGCAAATTTCAGACGGGAATGTACATGTGAATGATTCAGAGGACAACTGGGTGAAAGTGTTGTGGTCAGATGAAACCAAAAATGGAGCTCTTTGCTCAACTCAACTCGTACTGTTTGGAGGAGGAGGAATGCTCGTTATAACCCCAAGAACACCATCCCACCGTCAAACATGGAGGTGGAAACAATGATGCTTTGGGGTGTTTTTCATCTAAGGGGACAGGACAACTTCACCGCAGTCAAAGGGACGTATATGAAATCTTGGTGAGAACCTCTTCCCTCAGCCAGGGCATTGAAATGAAAAGTAATTACTAAGTCATTACCAAGTACTAAGTCATGTTTTGCAGAGGGGTCAAATACTTATTTCCCTCATTAAAATGCAAATCAATTTATAACATTTTTGACATGCGTTTTTCTGGATTTTTTTGTTATTATTCTGTCTCTCACTGTTCAAATAAATCTACCATTAAATTATAGACTGATCATTTCTTTGTCAGTGGGCAACGCATACCAAAATCAGCAGGGGATCAGATACTTTTTTCCCTCTAACTGTGTGTGTGTGTATTGTGTGTGTGTGTGTATATATATATATATACGATACAGTTGTGCTGAAATGTTTGCACACCCCTTGCAGAATCTGCTAAATCTTAATACTGTTCACAAAATAGTGATCATAAAACTTCCATGTTGTTGTTTATTTAGTTCTGTCCTGAATAAACTATTTCACATTACAGATGTTTACATATATTCCACAACATAAAAATAATAGCTGAATTTATCAAAATTACCCCTTCAAAAGTTTTACACCCGTGATTATTAATACAGTGTTGTTACCTGGATGATCTGCGACTGTGTTTATGTTTGTAGAGAGTTGGTCAGTTAAACTGCCCACTGTTCTTCAGAAAAATCCTCCAGGTCCGGCACATTCTTTACTTTCAGCATCTGCATATCTGACTCCTTTCACATGATGTTGAGATCGTCTTTTCACACTGAGGACGAGCTGAGGGACTCGTATACCGACTATTACATACAGGTACAAACATTCACTGATGCTCAAGAAAGCAACAGATTAGAGACAGGGTGTAAACTTTTGAACAGGATGATTGGTGTAATAAATGGTTAGTATTTTGTCTTCTGGGAGACAAGTAACTATCTTATTTAGCGTCTGAGCGGGCAGAACTAAATGAAAAAAAAAGCTCTTTAAACAGCAAAAATAATTTACACCAATCATCAATTCAAAGTTTACACCCCTTGCTTTAATAAGATTAGCAGATTCTGCAAGGGGTATGCAAACTTTTTGGGCACAACCGTATGTATATATATATATATATATATATATAGTATATATATATATATATATATATATATATATATATAAATTTCTATGTTTTATGGGAGTGTCAATCAGAGATGGGCTCGACATGTCGAAATGACCTCAGTATCATCTCTGTACTATTTCTACAAGTTTTCAGAGCATCATTTGATTGGAGAAACTGGAGCCAGCAGATAAAGGTGCAAGTTGGAGAAATCCTTCATCATGTTGCTCCACCTCAGGCCAGAATTTAACGAGGGTCATTTTGACCTAGCAAGGTCAGCGTTGTTTGTGTTTTGAACCACATCAGAAATGAACCTTCCTGGTTCGTTCGGCTCGTGTTTTCTCTGAGCAATAATCATTTTGAAAGCATTTATT
>CM022765.1:22994649-23049649 GCA_012411365.1 Ameiurus melas
ACTCCTTACCTCACTCCTCATACCTCATACACTCACTCACTCACTCATACACCACTCCTCCCACTCCACTCACTTCTCACTCACCCCCTCTCATACACTCTCACTCACTCCAACACTCTACCCATACACTCCTTCCTCACTCACTCCTCTACACTCACTCCCACTCCTACTCATACACTCACTCACTCACTCCTCACTCACTCATACACTCACCATCCTCACTCTTTCTCTTACACTCACTCCTCACTCACTCCTCATACACTCACTCACTCACTCCCCCTCATACACTCATCACCCTCACTCACCTACACTCCACCCCACTCATTCACTCTTACACTCACTCCCATACACTCCTACACTCACTCCTCATACACTCCTTACACTCTTACTCCCACTCACTCATACACTCCTTACCTCACTCCTCACTCACACCTCACCCCACTCACTCTTTCCACCACTCACTCACTCCACTCATACACCACTCACTCACTCCTCACTCCTTACTCCATACACTCTCCTCCTCAACACTCCTCACTCACTCCTTCCACACACTCATACACTCACTCACTCATACACTCACTTTCACTCACTCCACTCTTACTCTTCACCTCCTCACTCATACACTCTCTCTACTCTCACTCACTCACTCACTCTCATACACTCACTCACTCACTCACATGCACTCCTACACTCACTTTCTCTACTCACTCACTCATACACTCTACCACTCACTCACTCATACACTCCTCATCACTCACTCACTCACTCCTCTACACTCACTCCTCCCACTCCTCTCATACACTCACTCCTCCTCACTCAGCCTCATTACACTCACTCCTCACACTCATACACTCACTCCTCCTTACACTCATACACTCATTTACACTCACTCACTCCTTACTCACTCATACACACTCATACACTCCCACTCCCACTCATCACTCATACACTCACTCCTCTACACTCATACACTCACTCACTCATACACTCACTCACTCACACACTCATACACTCCTCCCCTCCTCATACACTCATACACTCATACACTCACTCCTCTCCTCACTCCTTACACTCCTTCCTCTCACTCACTCCTTGCACTCATCCACACCGCACTCCTTACACTCCCCTCCTCATTCACTCCTTTGCTCATCACTCACTCCTCACTTCACTCAGCCTCATACACTCACTCCCTCATACACTCATACACTCACTCCTCATACACTCACTCATACACTCCATACCTCCACTCCCTCACTCCTCACTCCTCCATTCACTCCTTACACTCCTCCTCACTCCTCTCATACACTCGATACACTCACTCACTCCTTCCTCCTTACACTCACTCACTCATACCTCCATACACCACTCACTCCTTACCTCACATACCTCACTTGCTCACTCCTCATACACTCCTCTTACTCATACACTCCCTCACCACTCCACTCATACCTCACTCCCCTCCACTCCTCCACACTCATCACTACTCCCCTCCTCATACACTCCACTCACTCACTCATACCCTCCACTCATACACTCACTCACCCCCACTCACTCCTCCTCATATACACCCCTCACTCACTCACTCCTCATCACTCATACACTCACTCTCATACACTCCTCCTCCTCACTCACCTCTCCTCATACACTCACTCACTCCATACACCCTCACTCATACACTCACTCACTCACTCCTCTTTCACACTCACTCCTACACCTCCACTCACTCAACACTCACTCCCTCACTCTATACACTCCTCACACACTCACTCCTCCTCCTCCTCACCTCACTCCTCCTCACTCACTCACTCATACACTCACTCACTCATACACTCACTCCCCTCCTACACTCACTCCTCCTCATCCTCCTACACTCCTCACTCATACCCTCACTCACTCCTATACACTCACTCACTCATACACTCATACACTCACTCACTCACTATACACTCACTCCTCCTCATACACTCATACACTCCTCACTCACGCCACACTCCTCACTCATACACTCTTCCTCCTCACTCCTCCTCCTCACTCCTTTCTCCTGCTCACTCACTCACTCACTCCTCATACACTCACTCACTCACTCACTTCATACATTCACTCACTCATACACTCACTCCTTCATACACTCACTCCTCCTCCTCATACACTCCACTCCTCCTTCACTCATACACTCACTCACTCCGCCATACACTCACTCCTCTTACACTCACTCACTCACTCCTCCTCCTTTACACTCACTCACTCACTCACTCCTCCTTACCCACTCACTCATACACTCACTCCCTCCATCACTCATCACTCAGCACTCACTCACTCCTCCTTCACACTCACTCACTCCTTACACTCCTCCTCATACCTCACTCACTCATACACTCATACACTCACTCACTCCTTACACTCATACACTCACTCACTCTGTACCTCACTCACTCATACACTCCACTCATGCACTCACTAACTCATACACTCATATACACTCATACACTCACTCCTCCTTCTCACTCCCACTCCATACACTCCTCCCACTCACTCCTTGCACTCACTCACTCATACACTCCTTACCTCTCCTCCCACACTCATACACTCCTCCTCCTTCACACTCATACACTCACTCACTCATACACTCACCCTCACCACACTCATACACTCACTCCTCCACCATACACACTCACTCACTCCACACTCATACACTCCTCACTCCTTACACTCCTACCATACACTCACTCCCTCATACACTCCTTTCACTCACTCATACACTTCACTCCTCACTCCTATACACTCCTCACTCTACACCACTATCACTCACCTCCTCACCCACTCCTTCCTACCACACACTCACTCACACACACACACACACACTCACTCCCTATTACATCTCACTCCTTACACTCACTCACCCACTAACTCATTCTCTCACTCACTATACACTCACTCATACACTCCTCCTTACACTCAAAAGACAAGTCACCAGGTGTAATGTGAGATTTGTGTGTGTGTGTGTGCAACTGTGTGGATGGAGTCTTCGCGGGGTTGTGGGTCTTTCCACGTATAAACGGTAATACTGGGCGAGGGGTGGGTAAGCGGTGATAACTGCTACTCTCTCTGACTCTCTCTCTCTCTCTCTGACTCTCTCTCTCTCTCTCTGACTCTTCTCTCTTTCTCTCTCTCTCATCTGTCTGTCTGTCTCTCTCTCTCATCTTGTCTCTCTCTGTCTCTCTCTCTCTCTCCGTCTGTCTGTCTCTCTCTCTGACTCTCTGTCTATCGTTCTCTCTCTCGACTCTCTTTCTCTCTCTCTCTCTCTGTCATCTGTCTCTCTCTCTGTCTCTCTCTCTGACTCTCTGTCTGTCTGTCTCTCTCTCGACTCACGTCTGTCGTTCTCTCTCTCTCTCTCCGACTCTCTTTCTCTCTCTCCGTCTGTCTGTCTGTCTCTCTCTCTCCGTCTGTCTGTCTCTCTCTCTGTGTCTCTCTCTGACTCTCTGTCTGTCTGTCTGTCTCTCTCTCTGACTCTCCGTCTGTCGTTCTCTCACTCTCTCTCTTTCTCTCTCTCTCTCTCTCCGTCTGTCTGTCTGTCTCTCTCTCTCCATCTGTCTGTCTCTCTCTCTCTGTCTCTCTCTCTCTCCGTCTGTCTGTCTCTCTCTCTGACTCTCTGTCTGTCGTTCTCTCTCTCTCTCCGACTCTCTTTCTCTCTCTCTCTCTCCGTCTGTCTGTCTGTCTCTCTCTCTGTGTTTCTCTCTGACTCTCTGTCTGTCTGTCTGTCTCTCTCTCTGACTCTCCCTAGTCTGTCGTCTCTCTCTCTCTCTCTCTCTCTCTCTCTCTCACTGTCTGTCTGCACTTTGTTATTTTTTAATCTATCTTTGTTTGCTAATTAAGTGGTGTGAAGTTGGACACACATATACACCCACACACCCACACACATACCCACATACCACACACACAGACAGGGCGGTGGCTCCTCCTTTATCCTCTCTCTCTTTCTCTGTGCTTGTCTGTTTCTCTTCCTTTTTCTATGTCTCCCTTTCTTTCTCTCTGAGTCCGTGTCTCTCCTAATGCATGTCTGTCTTTCTCTCTCTGACCACCTCTGTTTTGTTCTTATCTTACACTCGATCTCTCTCTCTCTGTGTCTCTCTGGTTGCTGTGGTTACTGTGATATGCTTCAGTGTGAGGTATCTGCCCTACACACACACACACACACACTCTCTCTCTCTCTCTCTCTCTCTCTCTCTGGGTGGTGGCTTAGGGCTCTTCAGCTCCGTCTGGTTGTTGAGGGGTGCCTGGCAACCCACCCTCCAACTCACAGATTCTGTTGTCCCGCGATGAACAAATGTCACTTGGTGAAGGTGTGAATGTTGTGCTATGGGGACTTTTAGATGTTACAGATATTGATTACGCTGTTTTTTATCCAGACTGTCTCCATGGGAACAGGACAAAGGGTTGCGACTGGTGCAGATCTTTGTTGTGTGTGAGTGTGTGTGTGGGTGTGTGAGATGAGTCGAAGAAGTGGATTAAGAGAAGAGGGAGGCGTTCACTCAACACGCTCCGGGTGTCTTAATCACATTATGTAACAAGTCTCTCTCTCTCTCTCTCTCTCTCCAGCCATCATCATGCAGTTTATCAGTCACGGTTCCCTGAGGATCCACGACCGACTATAGGTGGGATAGTCAACCACACGAGTGTGTGTGTGTGTGTGTGTGTAAGCACCATTTTAAGTCAAAAATACAGAGTCACATCATAATCCAGTATGAAATACCTCCAGGAGTGTCCAGTATGTTTTGCATTTTATCCCTATTATAATAAGTAGTTATGTGTATTAGGTAAATCAGATCAATACGAGAAAGGATCAGTGTACAGGTATGCGTTATAACGAAATGTAGTTCAGCTAAACATGTGACATGTAACCCAGGTGCGTAATAGCTGTATGTGAATCCTGACAGCGTTGTCGTTTTTTTACCACGACCTCACGGTGGCGCTGTTTCTCTCCAGAGGGCGCCTATAAGACGCAGATCCGCATTGACGGCGAGCGGCGAACCTGGACATCTTGGACACAGCAGGACAGGTAGGCAGCGGCGCGTTCCTCAGTGTCCCTTTATCGGACGTGGCGTGTTCGGAATCACCTCGAGATTTTACGTTCTCACCTACGCTTATGTTTTTTTTTTTTTCGTCTTCTTTATTCTCTCTTTAATCAAAGGGCTTGTTCGTTACACAGTCTTGCGCGAGCTCGGCAGGCTCAGGCGTCTGTACGATCCTCACAACCCGTCTGCCTTTTTGGATCACCGACAGAAAAATTCCTGATGAGGGCCGTTACGTCTCCATTTCACTCCGTCAATGGCGTCTTCTAGCGGGTTAATTGTGTAATATTGTATAGGTGGTTCTCGGGACATTTCTATTAGGGCCTAATGTTTGTTACGTTTATACCACAGCGCTTTTTCAATCTCGCATCTGATCAGTCTGAACAGAAGGCGTTGATTAAGTTTTTATGACAGCATCTAATACATTATCGTTTCTATAGTAACAACGTAGATAGGGACTGGTATGGCAGACCAATCACATAATCTAAGGCTTATAAAATGTCGTGTGTGTGTGTGTGTGTGTGTGTGCAGGCCGAATTCACAGCCATGCGTGATCAGTACATGCGTGCTGGCGAAGGCTTCATCATTTCATACTCCATAACGGACCGGCGCAGCTTCCAGGAGGCTCGCCACTTCAAGCAGCTGATCTGCCGTGTGCGGCGCACTGTGGACACGCCAGTGGTGCTCGTGGGAAACAAATCTGACCTCACACACCTGAGACAGGTAAGACAAACACACATAAAGTATATCAAGTGAACGTGACAGTGTCTGCAGTGTGAATACAGTAATTGTAGAAATGATAATGGAGTACATGGAGGCGTGGCCTCTGTCACTGTCCTCGGTGTTGGTAAGAGAGGCGTGGCGTTTCTGACTCAGTCACAGTGAAGGAGGTGTGGCTTCTGTGTCTCTCATTGCTGGCTCCAGTGCACTCATAAATGTCAACAAAATCCTGTTCTTTACAGTATGATGCTTTGTTTTCAACAATTTCAGGGCTCAGTAGATCACATGACCACAACTTTTCATTTATTAAACTGATTTATGGGTTTATTTGTCCTTCGGCTCAGATGGATAGAAGCGCTGTGGTTTTGGTTTGTAGATGAATGATTAAAGCAGATAAAAAAGTTTCGTGATTTCTCGCTTTTGTCAACAGTTGGGCTTGGTTTATACAAGAAGTATTACTAAGTGTGGTTGTTGGCAAATTGCCAACTTTCCCAAACTTTCCCAACTATGGCTGGAATGTGCTGATAACCCTACATTGTAAAATTGCTGGAACATTTGTGGGTGAGGAAGAAAATTCCAGTCAAGTGGGCGTGGCTGCACTCCCTGTCAGGCTCAGTGAAGGAGAATGAAATCCCCAGCTAATCCTGAATCACACCGTAAACTAGAGGTCGACCGATAATGGATTTTACCCATACCGATAAATAAGTTGGGCGGTGCCTAACCGATTAATCAAACAATTTTTAATTTATTTATACTGAATGAAAAAGTAACACTCAAAGTAAAATACTGCTGAACTTTATTACAAAAATAAACAGTACTGACAGTACCATGAAAATGTACTGTACTGTTTTAAATTCAATAAATATATATAAATATTAACATGAATAAAAGATATACATCCAATCTGAACCAACAAGTAACACTCCAAATTACAAATAAAAATAAGAGACGTCCAAAATGAATAAAAAAAACACTTCAAATAACACTACAAAATTAGTCAATGGTGGTTTGTTATTTGTCCTCTAGAGGCCACTCTCGTACCGTATAACGACAGTGCACACTTCTCAGCTGCTCCCGCAATGGACACAAATATCGGTGTAGATTATTTCCGATAGTACCAGAGATCAGTTATTGGTACTGATTAATCGGCAAATCCGATCGATCGGTCGAGCTCTAAACTGTAAACAGCTCGAACTAGGATGATATTAAATTAAAAATAAATGTGTTTGATTTCGTTATACCAGTGTTATATGTATTGTTTTTTTTATGTATCCTCCTCACCACCAGGTGTCAGTAGAGGAGGGAAAGGAGCTGGCGAGGGAGTTCCAGTGTCCGTTTTTCGAGACGTCCGCAGCGTTCCGTTACTACATCGACGAGGTTTTTGCCGCTCTGGTGCGTCAGATCCGTCAGCGCGAGGCCGAGGTGGTTCGAAGCGGAGAGAGGAAGACGCGACGCAACCGATCGCTCTGGAGCCGCCTTAAAGCACCCTTCCGCAAGAAACAGCACTCCGAGCATTGAGGTGGCTGATGGGATACCGGCGTCCTCCGACGACGACGAGGAAATTACTGTTGTGGTTTTCTCATCTGTAAACCTGTTACCTCCACCCTCTCGAGAGGTGGTTCATGAACTGTTAACCTAGATGGTTTATTATAGGATTTATTTTGATGAAGCACTCTGAATCGTTTGGTTATGTTCGATCAGACACCAGCCTTCTACGTGCAGGACACACTTACAGCCAAGGTATATCGGCTACTTACTGTTACTCGTCACACGAGGACTATAGCAGGATTCTTCACAATACTGTATTTAGCGAGAACGTATTCAACTCGACATTAGTCACAGGGAGCATAGCTTTTGACGTCAGCTTTCAGGAGAACTGTAGTACCTCCGATTCTTAACCAGCGGGACGAAGCAAGAAGGTAGTGGAGACGTGAGGCTGTTTCATAGAATGATATGAAGAAGGAGAGTTTATACCGGGGTCTGAAATTACATGGGGTTTCTCCACCAAACACTGTGGCAGTAAACGAGGACCTTTTGAACCAACCCGACGCTCCCATCATTTTGGGCTTGTCCTTTTGAAAATGAAACACTTATTGCGGTCATATCACAGCCGTCGTATCGTCACGCACTCATTCTAATCGCTCACTTGAAAAGGTTCGTTCAAGACGCGCTGGATTTTTACTGACACCCAGATCAGATCAGATCAGATCAGTGACACCATTCCATGAAATATACATCATTTCATTGTTTCACTCTTCATTCTGATGTAAATCCTATGGGGGGGAAAAACAAGCTTACTGTAGTTTCATCTTATCCTGTCGTTGAATATATGGTGAGGGTATGTAGTTATGTATAGTTTACTTGCTCTACGATGCTAAATCCATCCATTCATCCATCTTCTACCGCTTACTCCTTCTTCAGGGTCGCAGGGGAACCTGGAGCTAATCCCAGGGAGCATTGGGCACGAGGCACGATGCTAAATGTATGTATGTATATATATATATATCAGTCCGTACAGGATTTCGCAGAGTTTCTTTGATGAATTGGCGAAGTTGTTTTGCGTGGTCTTTTGCAGTGATGTTTGTTGGTAAACGAGACCTTTTAGCTGTACTCGTGAATCGAAAAGGGCTTTGGCTGAACGCGCGCCGTGACGACGTCACACGATGCGTCTCGGCATCGGATCCGTGCTGATTTTGAAAAATGGCACGCTCCTCTGAATGTTGCGGAGTTTGCTCGAGTTTTGCGTTCATTTCTACGATGGCGAAATCCTGGAAGGACTCCATAACACAGCTCGTACCTTTTTCTCATCAGAGCTAAAACAAATATATAAATAAAATAACACAAATAAAACCACTGGACAGTGAACATCCACAAGCAACAACAACAACAGTACCGATCGCTACACACACAATAGAGACGAGCTGCAAAACAAACGTTGACGCTTGTTCGTTTGAACGTTGGGTAAAGTACTCGGAGAAATTGGGGGTTTTCTTCGCTTTAGTTGCACTTCCTGGTTTCATATATGCAGAGAAATCAAAAGAGAAAATCAGAAACTAACTGCCAAGATGGAGAACCCAGATGGAGAACCATTTCAGACCCTGGCGCCAGAGCTCATAGTAGGCTTGGCTGAAAAGAATTTGAAGAGTGTTTAGAGAATGTGATGGGGAGAGAGAGAGAGAGAGAGAGATATGTAGTTGGAATAATAGACAGGTTGTGTTCAATAGGTCAAGGGTTGGTTTGCAGTAGAATAATGGATTATGTAATGTTTTCTTTCATGCTGGTTCCTAGTTTTATTTTTATTCATCTCAGTTGGGTTTGCTTTGCAGATGTGGATCACAGTTTTGCAGGCGGGGTTTAAAGGGCTGTAGGTAATATGGTTTATATCCCAAACAGCTCCCAGTTTGGTGTAGAAGTCACACTATCGAACCCTGTGGACTTAAATGGGAAGTAGCGAGTCATTTGGCCTGAGGCTCATTTGCAAAGTGGTGTTATTTTTGGCACCGAGCAGTGCAACACAGTCAGGACGGAAAGTCCGGAGACACACAGCGTAGGAACGCACGTGATATAAGGACTCTAAGATCAGGCTGTGATTCGGGTCTATTGGTAGCTCTTTGGAGTTCACAGTTTTTAAAAAAAAAAAAATAAACCAAACCTTTGTTTAAAAGGCATGATTCATCAAAACACACTGGAATTCATCTCACATGTCTGGGATTAGTCATGACGAGAGACCTCACAGCTCACAATAACACATTTCGGGGTTAGTAACGTGCCTGCTCTGCAGCCAAGATCGTCATAAAGATGTATTGCTCAGCTCTAACAAGACTCGGACTTCTTTACCGCCTTTACATTTCATACATACGGCTGTTCCTGTTGTAGAGTCTTTATGTACACACAGGTCTGACTTCTAGACGGCGTACAAATGTGACTCCTTTATAGTTTTCCTTTTTATCAATGTTGTGCAATTACTACACGTCAAATCTAAAATGGTATGTCTGATTATTGTTAGGGTTTTTTTTATTTTATTTTATTTGTTTGTTTGTTTAATTGTGAGATTTTTGTGTCTCAGTTGCGTGATCATGAATACTATATTTTCCTTAATTTATTTTCATGAGAGATTCTTGAATAAAATGGGCATAGCTGAGTGTGATTTTGTCTGTCATTTTCTTTGGGGAAACAAAACCGGAGGAAACCCCCGCAGCACGGGGAGAACATGCAAACTCCGCACACAGGCGAACGTGCTAACCACTAAGCCACCGTGCGCCCTTGTTAAATCTTGTTTGAAGCTAAAACACTATTCCACAATAAAAAGAGTAAGTACTACGGACAGTGAAATGTGGTGGTGGGAGTGTGATGGTGTGGGGATGCTTTGGTGCGTCACGGCCTGGGCAAATTCTGCTGACTGACGTAACCATGAATTGAGCTCTCTACCAGAAAGTCCTGAAGGAGATTTCCCGGTCATCAGTCTGTGATCAGAAGCTCAAGTGCAATTTGGTGATGCAGCAAGATAACGCTCAAGAGCAAATCCAACTCTGACTCAATTATTTATTTATTTATTTATGTTTTAGAGTTGAATTGATTTTGGAGTGGTCTAAGCCAAAGTCCTGACCGGAACCTCATTGAGATGCTGTTGCAGGACCTTAAACCAGGGGTCTCCAAACCTTTTCATGGAAATCTACCCTCCTGAAGTCTTTAGCTCCAAGATCTCAAGGAAGACGCTTGGTGCCCACTGTCTTAAATGGTCAGTTCATACAGAAAGGCCTTCCAATAAGCAGTTCTGGAAAGGAGAGCGGACTAAAATTCATACACAGTGATGTGAAAGTCTAATCTCAAGCTATTGGACATGTTTGGTTGCGGTTGTTGCTGCTAAAGGTGGCGCAACCAGTTGTTATAATGGGGGGGTGCGGGCGTGGGGGTGCAATTACTTTTTGACACAGGAGATAGATTTGTTGCATAACCTTTTTCCTTTAGTAAATGATGAGGTGACCATTCACAAACTGTGCTTTGGTGAGGATCTGACACCACTGAATGTGAAAAATATGCAAAAACAACAACAGGAAACCTGGAAATGGTGTGAGGGCAGCTACCTTTAATTTTTACGTTTAATATCTTTATTACAACAAAGTAAATACCGATAGAGTGTAAACTTCTGTTTATACACGATCTTCCATGAAAGATAACGACGCCTGTTTGTACTAATCAGTAATGAAAACGCCATTAGGGTTTTACACTGTGGAAACGTAAAGCGCGAGACAAGTTTGTCCCTGTGCGGTAGCCGTAACCCGGAAGTCAGCGCTAAAGCGCGAGACAAGTTTGTCCCTCCGCGGTAGCCATAACCCAGAAGTCAGCGCTTCTGCGCAATAAATCATTGTGCTTGTTGTCAAAACAAACAGCGGTGTTATCCGAACGCACAGGTGACGTAGGATTTCAGAGGTCGTGTGGAAATGTAAAGCGCGAGACAAGTTTGTCCCTCTGCGGTAGCCGTAACCCGGAAGTCAGCACTAAAGCGCGAGACAAGTTTGTCCCTCTGCGGTAGCCGTAACCCGGAAGTCAGCGCTTCTGCGCAATAAAGCATTGTGCTTGTTGTCAAAACAAACAGCGGTGTTATCCGAACGGTGACGTAGCATTTCAGAGGTCGTGTTATCTTTAAGCGTTTGTTGTTTGAGTCTAAAAGTACCAGATTAGAGCGTAAAGGCGCACTTTATTGAGTTAGGGTGAGTTGAAAGGCGGCGCTGGTGGTGTACATGGAGACGTGGGTGAGATTCAGCGCTCAGAGTCAAGCGAAAGAGCGCGTGTTCAGGTGAGAACAGCTCGGGGTGGAAGTCCAACACGGACATGTTGGACACGTGGTCTAAGGACCGCAGTGGAACACAACATGGCAATGTCTGAAGCGAGCGCCTGCGGCCTGCTGGAGTTTCTCCACCTGGCCACACGTGTTTACACTCTAATAATCCAGATAAACTCTTATCCCCTAAACCACGTGGTCCCAGTCCTGTACAGCTCCTACATTACTGTCTGCCAACACGGTTCCTCTTAACACTCAGGTTTCAAATACAGTTAGCCATCGTGTGTGTGTGTGTGTGTGTGTGTGTGTGTAGGGCTGCACAGTATGCCTGCACTCTGCTCGGATACACACTGCAGAAAGGAGGAGCTGCAGCTCAGCTGTTATCAACCATCAAGCAGCTGGAAGCTCATCTGAGTCTCAGCAGAAAACGTACGTCCTCACGTCTCTCATCCGCACGTCCTCACATACGTCTCATGTCTTCACATGCGTCTCTCATCCTCACGTCCTCGTGTACGGCTCTTGCACTCACGTCTGTCGTCCTCGTGTCTCTCATCATCACGTCCGTCTCTCATGCTCACGTCCGTACATACATCCGTCTCAAATCCTTACACTCGTGTCTCTCATCCTCTCGTCCTCACATACTTGTGTGTCTCGTACTCGTGTCCTAACATATTCACGCCTCTCATCTTTACGTCCTCACATACTCGTGTCTCTCGTCCTCACATGCTCAAGTCTCTTGTCCCCACACGCTCATGCCTCTCGTCCTCATATCCACACGTACTCGCATTCTGAAATCCTCACGTCTCTCATACTCGCAACTCTCATATTCACGTCCTCTCGTCTCTCATCCTCACATACGCGCGAGCGCTCGTCTATCATCCTCACAGACTCATGTCTCATCTCTCATCCTCACTTCTTCACGACCTGACATACTTGTGTCCTCGCGTCTCTCATCCTCACATACTCATGTCCTCATGTCTCTCATCCTCACGTCCTCACGTTTCGTTCTCACATACTCACGTTCTCACATAGTCACATCTTGCGTCCTCACATCTCTCATCCTCACATAGTCACGTCTCTCGTCGTTATCTCGGTGAACGCTCTTTGTTCAGAATTCTATTCATCACACGCGTCCGCGTACAGCTGCAGTGTACAGCTGCTTCAGTTCAGGTCATTAAACGCCTGCCAAACTGACGTCAACTGCTGAACTAAAACTCGTCTGTTTCCTTCCTTCCTTAATTCCGTGTGAAGTTTCTTTCCTAAATTAAATTTTCCCCCCTTCTGTCCATGTGACCTTTCTTCCAGACCTCCTTCTTTTAAACTTTGAACTCAAACGCAGGTGTGTTTAGTGTTTTTTTTTTTTTTGGACGTGTCTGTGACTACAGTACAATATGTGCTGATCATTAATGCAGTTCTAATCTCACCTTCACTCTCTGTTGTTGTTGTTTGTTTGTTTGTTTGTTTGTTTGTTTGTTTACTGAGCTGGGTGTATTTCTGTGCGTTTCCACGTGCACAGTGATGCGGTTAGGGAACTCGGCCGAGGCTCTGGAAGCAGCGAAGCGAGCCATTCACCTCTCCGACTGCGTGCTGCGGCTCTGCATCACCGTCTCCCATTTAAACAAAGCCATGTACTTCGCCTGCGATAACCTGCTGTGGGCCGGAAAGGCGGGGCTGCTGCCTCGACTCGACCAGAACAAGTGGAGTCAGAGGTCATTCAGGTGAGTCTGCTTTTCTGTTTCCTGCACGTCCTTCTCTTTTCTTGTCTTTTATTCTCTCTCTCTCTCTCTCTCTCTCTCTCTCTCTCTCTCTCTCTCTCTGTAGGTATTACCTGTTTGCGCTGATCTTAAACCTGAGCCGCGACCTGTACGAGATCCACGGTTTGATGGAGCGCGAGCGGCGCAGCACTTCGGCCAAAGCTCATCTCCCGGGCGCCGGAGAGAACGGCGAGTCCCCCTCCGCCGCGTCCTCCTGCGCGTCCGTCCTCGCGGCCAGGCTTCGGCAGCGGCTGCATCTGCTCGCGGCCGTCCTGCGCTGCAACCCTCCACTCCTGCTGGACACGCTGAAGAACCTGTGTGACGTCTTCATCCCGCTGGACAAACTGGGCCTGTATGCCACCGGGCCGGGGTTCGTCGGGGCGTGCGGTCTCGCCTCGTCCATTCTGTCCATCCTCACCGTGCTCTACCCCTGGCTCAAACTCAAACCCTAAACCGCCGTTTAAACGTCACGCTGTGAACCAGCGCCGAGTCGGAACTGAGCCGCTGTCGGAAATTCCCAGACTGGCCAATCAAGACCGAGTGTGCTGATGATGTCACAAATGTCAGAAGAGATGGAGGGCGAAAGGAGGCTGTGTGTGTGTGTGTGTGTGTGTGTGTGTGTGTGTGTGTGTGTGTCTGTGTGTTTCTATACTATACTGTTGAGTTAGGCATGTGCTGATACTCCTAGTGCGTCCAGGTGGTATCAGAATGCCAATAATCACAAGGATAACGTGTTCACGTATTTATACGAATGACGGTGTG
The DNA here is from genome assembly GCA_012411365.1 of Ameiurus melas. Classification (NCBI taxonomy): domain Eukaryota; kingdom Metazoa; phylum Chordata; class Actinopteri; order Siluriformes; family Ictaluridae; genus Ameiurus; species Ameiurus melas. The sequence goes on from CM022765.1 coordinate 23,008,737, forward strand.
TGAAAACACGTGCAGCCGAGAGAGAAAAAAGTCGCTGTATGTGTGTTAAACATCCCGTATTATTTAAATCGTACTACACCACTCGATTGGGGATTCTCGATTCTGATTGGTCAGAGGGCGTCGATCAGTTTTCCGTCACAGCAGCTAGTTCTAACACGTTATGGTTTCTATAGTAACGGCGTACACAGCGACGTGTCCACGTAAAACCGGTTTTTATCAAATAAAAAGTCGTATTTCTTGGAAGTCTCGTGCGTTAAGCCGTACGTTTTCCAGCACGGGAGCGTCTTCAGGAAATGGGAGTGTTTTGGTAAAGCGATGTGTGTGAGATTTTTTGGGAAGAGAGTCGACTTCAGGATGGTCCAAGGAACGCTGCTGCATCATGGGTTATTTTCTTCTTACCTAAAATGACGGCGTGATGATTGTGCGGTTTCATTCGGTTTTTATCTGAAAGATGTTGCTGAGTTTCGACGGTTAGTCTAAGTGAGAAATACAGATTCAGTTGTATAATAATAATAATATAATAATAATGATGATTAGTGTAAACTGTATTTAATTATAATACAGTGATACAGAACTGTAATATTAGCACATGCCTACTGGGTATTGTGTGTGTGTGTGTGTGTGTGTGTGTCTATGATTGTGTGCGTGAGTATGGTGTGTATGATGTTTGCATTGTGTGTGTGTGTGTGTGTGTATTGTGTGTATGATTGTATGGTGTGTGTGTCTGTGTGTGTGTGTATATGATTGTGTGTGTAGGTGTGTATAATATGTGTGTGTAATGTGTGTGTGTCTCGTTCTTCCCGAGCGGACATCTTTACGCGGGTTTAGAAATGAAAGTTAATCCCTAACAGTCCAGGTTTAGATTTCTATAACGTGTTAAATCTCTCACAAGCTCAGATCTGTACCAGACGCACGTCACTTCACGTCACTTCTCTTCATGCCAGTTGAGATCTGAATTTAATCGACGTGTGAATGTGGACAAACCGTGTAACTCTGAGCGGTTGCGCTGAACTGGATGACGAGATGCACTGAAACGGTTCTTTAATCCCTGTTCTCCGCCAGCGTTTGTTGACGTGTGACCTCTGCGAATGTTTGTTGTCATGTGACAGCCCACCGATTGGCTCCTCTTCAGACGATTAATCGGATCTGACTGCTGGATCGCTCTGCACTCGAGAGGGTGCGGCAGGTGGGCGTTATTGTCTTGTAGGTGGCATGCTGCTAATGCAACACATCTGATCCCCTGTAACGTTTCAGCTAAATTACAGACTGTTTACCGACCGAATGTTTTTCACGACCTCGAGCGATTTAAAGCCGAAAAACGAACACACTTTATTAAACGCACTAGAGCAGTGTTGTCAAACTCATTTTAGTTCAGGGGCCACTTAAAGCCTAATTAGATGTCAAGTGGGCCGGGCCAGTAAAATCATAGTCTAATCACCTATAAATAACAAGAAGTCCATGTTTTTACCTTTGTTTTCATGCAAAGACATTTCTATTAAATGAAATATCCTTTTATAAAATATATCATGAGCAACCTCAGATTTCTTAAGACAAACATGTACAATTTGCTTCTGATTATCATTCACATATATGTGCATCGTTCGCCTCACACCTCCAGTGTCCGGGGTTTGATTCCCGCCGTTGCCATGTGTGCGGAGTTTGCATGTTCTCCCCGTGCTGCGGGGGTTTCCTCCGGGTACTCCGGTTTCCTCCCCCAGTCCAAAGACATGCATGGTAGGCTGATTGGCAGCTTGGTAAATTGTCCGTAGTGTATGAATGATGTGTGCGTGTGTATATGATTGTGCCCTGCGATGGACTGGCACTCTGTCCAGGGTGTACCCCGCCTTGTGCCCGATGCTCCCTGGGATAGGCTCCAGGATCCCCGCAACCCTGAAGCAGGAATAAGCGGTTGAAGATGGATGGATGGATGGATATATGTGCATTACAACTGCTCACAGTGTTTGTACAAATGCAAAAAAACTTCACAGGTATTTGGAACTGAAAAATATAGTATTTCACTTTCAAATGTATGGCATTGCATGAACAATAGGATTCCACCAAACCAAACTCTTTTGTACTGAAGCTGTTGACTAACATTAAATTGCACATAAAAAAAAAAAACTATTACCCATTCATCTCTGTGAATAAATAGGAAGCGGTCCATTTCTCACGGAAAACTCTACACTCTGTATCCACTTTTCTGCTTTTTGACAGACATTTTGTCTAATGAGGGTGTGGGGCCGAGTAGAAAATAGAGTAGAATACTCCGTGATGACAAACAGCAGACGTCGCATTGCTGCCATCTGCTGTTCAGTCCCAGAGATGTGCCGCGTCTTTTACCCCCCCTAGCGGATAATTTAGGAATAGCACTTTATTAAAAATGAGAAGTTCGTGTCTTTTATGCATATTTTTTTTTTTTCACTTTCAAAATTCGTCCTGCGGGCCGGATGTTTGACACCCATGCACTAGAGAGTCTGTTCTGATTTTTAAGGAGCGGTTTGGAATTATTACTACAGCCCCCTGCTGCCTGTGAAGTGTACTGCAGTTATAATTTAAAAAAAAAAAAAAAACATTAACACGCCTCTGTCTTTCACTGTTTAAACAATGCGTGCGTTGAAATATGCTGTTTAAGAGGAAAGGGGTGGAGCTGAGCGGCTTCGTTCCGTCTGTGGTAGAGCTTTTCTTTTCAGGGCCTGAAAAAACTTCCAACATGCCCGACATTAAGAAGCTAGAAGCAAGGTGATGTCTTGACTGATATTAGCATGAGGAGTGTGTACGCACTAACGTCCCGAGTAGTTCTACGTTGGATTTCTCATCAATATTAAGTAAAATGATCACGAGACAAATATTTCAGGGTGAAGGATTTGTTTTAAAATCCAGACAGATGTTGGTCAGGATTTGACTGAGATGTGTCCACTAGAGGGCGCACAAACACAGGATTTGGACGAGCAGAGCAAAGACGCTGTGAAATTCACCGAGTTGCAGGTTTATCAGGTCAAACTACCATATACGCCGTTTTGTACGTACATGCACGTGTAGACTGTAGCGCATGTGACGCTGTGCACAGATGTATTGGCACCCATCTACACCATGTGTACACTGCTATGAAGATATCAAATTATTGTTTTCTGTTTAGCACACAATGAGAACACCACTGAACCGGGGAAAAAAAAACGTTTAGTTCATAACAATTTTGTCAATTTCACTTCCTCCTTGTATACAAAACAAAACTCTTATTTATACACCAATAAATAGCGGGTCTGAAAGAGTGCAAAAAAAAAAATCACGTGCACCGTTACTAAAGTTATTAAAAATAAAAGCTGCGATGAGGTAAACCGATTACGTGACTCTGTGAGCGTGTCTTTGTTTCTTAGCGCCAATCTGCTTAAGCTACATATCTCCAGCGCTTAGGGGACACATCTCATTTGCACGCTAATGCTGTTCAAACCGCCCACAAGATGGCGCCGTTTATCGGTGGAGCCGAGATTACAAAACCGATAACCCGTTATGGAAAAATGCTTAAATATCGGGGATAAATATCATCTGTAAAACCGATTATTGGTCTGTCTTCAGTAAAAAAAAAACTGTTTAGCTGATTACACCGATACACTCGCATCAACACCGCACGCACAGATTGCTCGAATGGTGTGTGTGTGTTCGTTATGCGTTCTTTGTGTAAATCACATGGTTTGGAGCTTGAGTGGGCATGCAGCTGGGCGAGGGAGGTAAGGCCATGTGTTGTGAATGATCCACCACGTGAGTCATTTATTTATGCTGTGTGTGTTGGTTGTGGTGTGTGTGTGTGTGTGTGTGGGGGGGGATGATCTGGCTTGTTTGTTAAAACCCGAAGGGTCTCCCTCATCAGTTTTATGCACCATGAACTCCTAATAAGTAATTCTCTCCTCCACAACCCCCCGCCACTCCCTCCCACTCCCCCCGCCCCACTTTCTCTCTCCCTCACACTCTTCCCACCCCCCCCCCACTCTCTCTCTCCCCACTCTCTTTCTCTCTCCCCCATTTTCTCTCTCTATCTCTCTCTCCCTCCATCCCACTCTCTCTCTATCTCTCCCCCACCCTCTCTCCCTCTCTATCTGTATCACATATGGACAATGTACCAGATTTTACATCTGTGTAACCGGAAGATGTCTCCTTTAAAACCACTCTCTCTCTCTCTCTCTCTCTCTCTCTCTCTCTCTCTCTCTCTCTTACTTAGTCTTTCTGCCTATATCGCCCTCTTTATTGCTGTCTCTCTCCCACTTTATTTATTTCTATGTCTCCCTTTCTCTCTCTCTCTTTCCAGTCAGGGTAGATCACTGAGTGCTGCTCTCCTTTCCTTCCTGTGCTGTGCTTCCTCCTTTACTGGATATGATGTGATTGTGATGTTTAAGGTCATTCTGAGAAATGTGTTTGTCAAACCAGAGGACACACACACAGCATCCTCTCTCTCTCTCTCTCTCTCTCTCTCTCTCTCCTCTCTCTCTCTCTCTCTCTCTCTCTGTGTAAGAGACATTAGTACAGTTGATGCTGGGCTTTATTGGCTTTAGTGACTGATGTCACTAACGTCACTACTTGAGGAAGTGCCAAATTCCACTGGATCCTCATTCATAATAATCGATTGTGTGGTTTGAGCATGAAAACAGCATCGGTTCCATTTCCTCCAGCACGAAGGAACCCTTCAGGTGTTCACTCTGCTCTGCCTTGGTTAAGGTTTGGTTCCTATGACCAGAAGGATTAGAGTACAAACCCACCACAAGTCCCTGAGTGAGACCTTTTGCCCTTAACCTCTCAGTTCTGTAGCTGGATTGGATTTTGGATGGTCTGGAAGTGGCTTTAGATGAACAATCATCTGCTGAACAAATACACTGAAATAAAATGTATCCGGTCTGTTCAGGCCCCCTAGTGGTAGTAGTCTGACTGGTGTGCAAAAATAGCTTTCGTATAAAGAAAATCGTGACGATATCAACAACAGCCGCGTGTTATCTTTTAAAATAATAAGCCGTGTATCCGGATATGAAATGTGAGCGCTTTCTCTCAATCTGTTGTTGAGCACTCAATAACTAAACATACCGCCTCGAGACTTGTTCACAGCCAGCCGGTATTCCTGACGTAACGCGGGTGTTTACGCGTATTTGGATAACACGTTCCATTTGCTTCATTTGTTTTGTGGTGGAGAGACACGCTTCTAGCATGCTACACCCCCTGCTGCACTACACACGTCATCCGAACATGCGTTATGAGGCCTGTTGCACGAAACCGGTTGCCGTGGTTACCCAGGAAAGCTTGTATTTAGTTTGAGAAAACTCTGTATCAACAACATTGTTTTTTTTGTTTTTTTTTAGCAGTTTTCATCGCCATGGTAACTTACAATACATGGCTAATCTGCGCCGGAGCAGTTTTTCTGGGTAAGAAATCGCAAACCCAAATTGGCCCAATCGGCTGTGAGCAAAGAGAGAGAAATCTGACGCATCAAAGCTAACCCAGCGACAGCGTCACCGGATGGAGAAGGACACTCCGAAGGGAAAGATCGTTTTGGAGGTTGGGTTGCATCGAAGTATTAAGAAAAAAACAAGTCAAATACTAAATCTTTCTCATGGCCAAGGCATTATTCCTGTCCTAATATATTGTCACAAATGGATATTTATTTGATTAAAATTTTATTCAAACTACTTACGTTTATATGAAATGAAATGTGAAGGACATGATCAGGAGACGATGAGGGCTCCGGTTACACATGAGCTTACCCTAACCAGGAACTTAAGTGTTCTCATAGTTTCCCATTTATGAAAACTAGCTCATGACAGTTTGGTGTTAATGGACGTTAACATTTCAGGTTCCTGGGCAATGAAAACATGAGACGGAGCAGCTTTCATGTCTGCAGCTGATGGGCTCGTTATGTTTTCATTGACTCCTTCAGCGGATCCTCGCACGTGAAGTGGAATCCAATCTCAGTCACTCTTCTGATGAAGCCTCAGAACCTTCTGGTCACTCAGTCAGAACCTCATTCACCTTGCTATTACTGCCTCCATCACCTCGAGCCACTACATGAGTCAGAGTGTTCATGTAGGAGTGACCGTTTACACCTGAGGGTCTCCATCATACAATACGCCCTGATTACTGTCTGACTAACTACTCGTGATGAATCATTTTTACACACCTTTGCGTCTGCACCAGCCTTACAGTACTGAGTAAACAGGACCAGCTAGTGAGAGGACATTCGTGAGTGAAAAGAAAAGGAACTGAAAAAAATCGCATGCTTCTACACACATTTATTGCGTCAGTCGAGGTTAAACGAGCTGTTACACAGGACACACGGTTGGAGAATGTGTAGCACGTCATATCTAGTTTGCTCATCGTAATCCTCAGGTTGATGCTTTCGTTTATCACCACGAGATCAATTCCATGTTGCCTGCGGTCTCCATGGTGACACGTTTCCATGTCGCCAGATCAACAGGAGAAAGTTTTCAGTATCAACACGTCGTGTTAAAGACTCATTAAAATATATATACAGTGAAGGAAAAAAGTATTTGATCCCCTGCTGATTTTGTACGTTTGCCCACTGATAAAGAAATGATCAGTCTATAATTTTAATGGTAGGTTTATTTGAACAGTGAGAGACAGAATAACAACAAAAAAATCCAGAAAAACGCATGTCACAAATGTTATAAATTGATTTGCATTTTAATGAGGGAAATAAGTATTTGACCCCCGTCTCAATCAGAAAGATTTCTGGCTCCCAGGTGTCTATAAAGGGAGTCTCCTAATCTCAGCTTGTTACCTGTATAAAAGACACCTGTCCACAGAAGCAATCAATCAATCAGATTCCAAACTCTCCACCATGGCCAAGACCAAAGAGTTCTCCAAGGATCTCAGGGACAAGATTGTAGACCTACACAAGTCTGGAATGGGCTACAAGACCATTGCCAAGCAGCTTGGTGAGAAGGTGACAACAGTCGGTGCGATTATTCGCAAATGGAAGAAACACAAAAGAACTGTCAATCTCCCTCGGCCTGGGGCTCCATGCAAGATCTCACCTCGTGGAGTTGCAATGATCATGAGAACAGTGAGGAATCAGACCAGAACTACATGGGAGGATCTTGTTAATCATCTCAAGGCAGCTGGGACCATAGTCACCAAGAAAACAATTGGTAACACACTACGCCATGAAGCACTGAAATCCTGCAGCGCCCGCAAGGTCCCCCTGCTCAAGAAAGCACATGTTCATTTGGCAAATTTCAGACGGGAATGTACATGTGAATGATTCAGAGGACAACTGGGTGAAAGTGTTGTGGTCAGATGAAACCAAAATGGAGCTCTTTGGCATCAACTCAACTCGCCGTGTTTGGAGGAGGAGGAATGCTGCTTATGACCCCAAGAACACCATCCCCACCGTCAAACATGGAGGTGGAAACATTATGCTTTGGGGGTGTTTTTCATCTAAGGGGACAGGACAACTTCACCGCATCAAAGGGACGATGAAATCTTGGGTGAGAACCTCCTTCCCTCAGCCAGGGCATTGAAAATGAAAAGTAATTACTAAGTCATTACCAAGTACTAAGTCATGTTTTGCAGAGGGGTCAAATACTTATTTCCCTCGTTAAAATGCAAATCAATTTATAACATTTTTGACATGCGTTTTTCTGGATTTTTTTGTTGTTATTCTGTCTCTCACTGTTCAAATAAATCTACCATTAAAATTATAGACTGATCATTTCTTTGTCAGTGGGCAAACGTACAAAATCAGCAGGGGATCAAATACTTTTTTCCCCAACTGTGTGTGTGTATGTGTGTGTGTGTATATATATATATATACATACAGTTGTGCTGAAATGTTTGCACACCCCTTGCAGAATCTGCTAAATCTTAATACTGTTCACAAAATAAGAGTGATCATAAAACTTCCATGTTGTTGTTTATTTAGTTCTGTCCTGAATAAACTATTTCACATTACAGATGTTTACATATATTCCACAACATAAAATAATAGCTGAATTTATCAAAATTACCCCGTTCAAAAGTTTACACACCCGTGATTATTAATACTGTGTTGTTACCTGGATGATCTGCGACTGTGTTTATGTTTTGTGAGAGTTGGTCAGTTAAACTGCCCACTGTTCTTCAGATAAATCCTCCAGGTCCGGCACATTCTTTACTTTTCCAGCATCTGCATATCTGACTCCTTTCCACATGATGTTGAGATCCGTCTTTTCACACTGAGGACGACTGAGGGACTCGTACACGACTATTACATAAGGTACAAACATTCACTGATGCTCAAGAAAGCAACAGATTAAGAGACAGGGGGGTGTAAACTTTTGAACAGGATGATTGGTGTAAATGGTTAGTATTTTGTCTTCTGGGAGACAAGTAACTATCTTATTTAGCGTCTGAAGGGCAGAACTAAATGAAAAAAAAAAGCTCTTTAAACAAAATAATTTACACCAATCATCCTGTTCAAAAGTTTACACCCCCTGGCTTTATTAAGATTTAGCAGATTCTGCAAGGGGTATGCAAACTTTTGGGCACAACCGTATATATATATATATATATATATATATATATATATATATATATATATATATAAATTTCTATGTTTGCGTGTGGGAGTGTCAATCAGAGATGGGCTCGACATGTCGAAATGACCTCAGTATCATCTCTGTACTATTTCTACAAGTTTTCAGAGCATCATTTGATTGGAGAAACTGGAGCCAGCAGATAAAGGTGCAAGTTGGAGAAATCCTTCATCATGTTGCTCCACCTCAGGCCAGAATTTAACGAGGGTCATTTTGACCTAGCAAGGTCAGCGTTGTTTGTGTTTTGAACCACATCAGAAATGAACCTTCCTGGTTCGTTCGGCTCGTGTTTTCTCTGAGCAATAATCATTTTGAAAGCATTTATTATTATTTTTTTTTTTCGACTGATCCATTAGTAGATTTCTTTTTTCTCCACATTTGTGTTTATTTCAGTGAACAGAGCCGGACGTTCCCAGCAGGCCCCGGGTCTTATAATCCGCCTAGGCAGGAGGTTCTTCTATTGAAATCTGGAAATGTATCAACATAAAATCTTACAAACAAACAAGTACAAACACACTGTATTATGAAGATGGAAATCTGTCATCAGGATTATATATTCAGATGATTATTAACGGATAAGTGCACAGAAATAAAGAGTAATATCAATGACGATTCTTTTCCGAAAGCTAAAAACCTGTGTGTTATTTACTTTCTTTTTTTTTGGTGTATGTTCTGTCATTAACATTTTGTGGAAAGTTATTTTACGTTTCCAGAGATCTACGATCCCTGATCGGATCCGGATCATTCTCGTTTATGAGTTAATGTTAAAATTGATTAGTAGTTTTTCCATTCCTGAACTTTCTTTGTGTTTGAGGTATTGAGGGATTTGGATTAAACCCATCGAATTTTAAATGACCAGTCAAATCAGAACTCTTGCTGTTCTTCATGGACCACCCCATGGTTTCAGTGAATCCCATTTTCACACAAGAGCTTACATACAAACATTTCCAAAGTTATAATAGAGAAGGGTTTGTAATAAAAGCCGTTTTTTGTGCCATGGATGGATGGTTGTGAAATAGCAGCTTTTATTTAAATGTAGATTCCTCACTCCAAACTTTTTTCCTCCCTCGTCTTAAATATGATGTACTTTGCCAAGCCTGACTCCACTTGATTAAATCAGAAGTGCAATATCAACAGAACTAAACCCTGAAAATAAGACCTACAGCAAAGACCGTGACCTGCACTGTGCCGTAATTACACAATTACCATGCGCATTGCACATCTCCTCCCATCAGAGACTTCAGTTCACGTTCAGGTTTCCATCATAATTTTTGATATAGTTCTTTCACAAATCCCTTGAGTAAGGTAGAAACTGTTGGAACGACAAGGCCAGTCAGTTATTCTTGCTGTAGAATGAAAATTTTATATATAGACCGAGAGTTTTATATGTACTGAGTATCTCTGTGGTACCACAAACACAACAAAACCTGGGCTATAAAATACATAAAGTAGAATGAATTATTCTTGCTGCACTATTACTGCATCATTACTCTGTTCTCCAAGGAAAATATCATACCATAACTATCTTTTTAGCCAAGCTAATTAGCCAGGGCATTGTATCACACTTATCTGGGTTAATATTTCGATATTTAGAAACGAGTTGGCTGTAAAATGGTGCGTTACTGACTGTTTGATCAGATCCGGTCACATTTACAGCCAGTTTTCAATCTGTAGGATTACGTTAAGGTCTTATTGTATTTTCCTCCAGTGCTGTTTTTGTCCCCAAATGACAAGGACGTCTTCTCCGCAGAGACAGAGATGACTCAGAGGGAGAAATGTGTGTCCTTATTCCAGGGTGAAGTCTGGTTTATAATCAGCAACTAAACTACAAATGAACAACAGCCAGTTCATTCGCACGTCTAGTCTAAAACGTTTGCTGTATTTCTGGTGCTGTTCTTATGGGGTTGGGGGCATATGATAAACTTAACCTTAAAGACATTTAAAGACACCAAAAAATAATAGCAATTATTTTCTGAAAAAAAGTTTGTTTTTGTTTTTTTTTCCCAGAAGAATATGTCCTTGATTTCTGGTTGGTTAATTAATTAATTAATTTTCTTTATCATCAGCTCTGAGAGTAAGTCCACCTGCAAGACAAATGTCTTAATTTTTGCTATGGGTACATAGGGACACGTATGTAATTGTTGATATGGTGACGTTTTCTGTAAAGTGATCTATGGAAGGAGTCTCCAGATCCAGTGCTTTATAAAAGTCCAAGTTAAAGCTGTAACTTTAAGTTTCCTGACAGTCTGTGCTTCCCGGTTTCTTGTTAACATGACCAGGTGCATTTCTTTGTGTTCTTTCTTTGTCTTTGTGTGTGTGTTTTTTGTCTTCTAGAGAGTCGAAAGCGAGGCTGGTGGGGAAATGATTGTTTATAGCTGCTGTCAAGGATCGTAGAAGGCGGCGGATGCAAGAGCAAAACAAACAACCAAAACGGTGAAAACAAGAACCGTACATGTAACAATGTACACGCGGAACGAACATGTAGAAAATGGGAGCAACTGTAGCATGCATGGCAACACGAGAACAACAAAAGCGTGACCATTAACTGCTGGAACTTGTATAGGGGTGCTTATTAGGGGTAACACAGAACAGGTATGAGTGATCAGTGGCACATGTGACATGGTGGGGCTGATGGGTAATGTAATTCAGTGCCGATTTCAGCATAACCATGACAGCCGCTTTGACACGAGTGATCAGTACTGGTTTCGCATAAGTTAAATGATCACAACATTAAATGCACATGTAGAAGCATGTCGTTCCTTAATACATAAACAACTGTCATTTTTGCCAACCTGATGTAGTGTAAGAAGAATGAAACTTTTTGGACGCGTGCTGTTCTAGGAAAATAATCCACTTTGGTTTGGTAACAGTTCAGTAACTCTGCTTTGTGCTGGGCCACATCACATGACCTTCTCATTGATTAGTTTCACATTGTAGAACAGCATCCCCGGAGTGAAAATTCTACCTTAATCATGAATAATAGCAATTACTACATATAGCTGCAAGCAGCGACAACGGGCCCAAACACCACGGTGCCATTGCCACCCAGTGTGTGTTTGAAAACCATGCATAGTGAAGCGAGTGCTGTAGAGTAAAACACCAACATACGGCGCTAATGACTGTCATTATGAAAGTTGTAGGGCTTAATGGGAGCAATATACAGTATGTACCGCGTTTGGTGACTGTAGGTAAAACACTTTAGTCGAAAAGTTGTGCTACAGAGCCCCTCCTCCACGCCCATGTCTTAGCTTGTGCCTACACCTAATGGCTGACATCTCTGACGTGTGTGCCAACTTTCCCAAAACATTAAGCCATGCTGAGCCTCAAAAACGCCAGTAATGAACATTAATGACCGATGCGTCACCATGGCAACAATATTTAAGATATCAAAAATCCTTTAACAGTTTTACATCAGCTGTGGGCTGGCATTATTCTTACCAAGTTTGAGGGGATTTGAGTAAAGATAAGAGGATTATTGCAAAATCACACACTTCCTGCTGCCAGTTGGTGGCGCTATGACCGTGACTCACAATAGTCACGTCCACGTGATCAGGCCCTGTGATCACTCATTGTGGCAACTGAGGATGTGGACTAGATTTCCTCCCAATGCAGATAAAACGTATAAGAAGTGAGAACATGATGTGTGTGTTCCACTTTTCACAGAGCTCTTGTGTGCTTCATATCAAGAAGCTGAAAAATAGATTTCTCTGAAAACCAAGTATATTTTTGGATTAGTGTTCAGTAAAATATAGCAAGTGTTCCACTGAAGCGAACTCAAGCTGGAGTTCTTCTACATTTCTCCCACTGGACTCTTGAGACATTCACTAAAAAACTCTGATCAAGAAGCCAACAAACCTGTTATGTTGGTAAACATCTGGCAGGTTCTCGCTGGTCATGGGTGGTCCGGTCTATTAAACACGGATCGTTTAAGTCCAAAACCCTGTCAATCTGGCATTTAGTGCAGGCTGGAGTTCACTTAATTTATTCCAGATGATGTTCTGAGCACCTCTGCTGCGATATTTATTGAACCTCTAGTTCTGAGTCAAGGTCTTCAAGGCGTTTCTTCACTCATCCAAGAAGCTTCACCACTTGTACTGAATGATGGTAATTTCAACATTTTATACGTATCTCTGAACTGTTAAGCTCCAATCACAATCTCTGAGATCTGGAGGTGGGACAGGGTGTGGACACCAGGGAATCGAGCCAATCTCCAACCACGGTGGTCCTCAAAACTATACCTCCACAAGCATTTTCTGTTAAGTAAGAAAGCCTGTTCAGAAGCTACTGTGCGCTATGTTTTTGTTTTTTATTACTCTGACTTTTGGGCAGCCACCTTAATTCGTTTAGGAGGAGCTACAAAGGCCGTTAACAACATTTGAACGCTCTCTAAAGGCATAAGGATGTCATTGTGTTGGGTTCAGTAAACGTAATGAATGACATCCTTGCTGAAATTGCAAACATGTCTTCCTTCCGGTGGGCTCCTGGAAATATTAACAATACATTATATCACGAGGTAGAAAAGGGTTTCCTGTTCAGCACCGAGGTCGATGGCCTTGAATGTGACTTTCAGATCAGAGTTACGTCTCTCTCCTTGGCATGCTGAGATTTTTCATTTTTAAACACTTAAGCGGATTTATTATTATTATTTTTTTTAATGCTGGCTTATCCCTCCTTTTAGCTGTTCAAAACATTGCTACTATGGCAGGAATGTTGATAATCCTGTGTTTCTGATTGCTTTTGCTAGTTATTATTGCGCCAAGTAACAGTGGTCAAGAAAACTTCAAAGAGCATGGGTTGGGACCCAACCAATATGGTCACATATACCATATGACCAAAGGTTTGTGGACACCTGACCATCATAACCATGCTGTGTGCATTTTGAAAATGCCATTCTTGATTTATTCCACCTTTGCTGTTTTAATAACAGCCCTAGGCATGCCTTGACAGCTTTCGACAGCCCTTGAAAGCCAGAGATAGCACTTGACAGCCCTAGAAAGCCCGTGACCACTTATGATCACCCTTTGCCCACCCCTTGACAGCCTTTGTCTGTTTTTTCCACCTTTGTCTACCGTTCTCCACCTTTTGTCCTTTCTTGTCCCTATTTTTCTGTTCTTGTCCATTTTTTTCGGCCTTTGTCCACATTTTTCCTCCATTGTCTGCCCTTGTCCACCCTTCTCTGCCATTGTCTGGTTTTTTTCTTCCTTTGTCTGCAGCTCTTGATAGACCTAGACTGCCCTTGACCGCCCTGAACCACCACTGACGCTCACTCACGCTCTTGATAGAGTTGACATTTAAAAAAAAATCTCTTTGCACCCTTTTTTGCCTATGTTTGCTTTTTATCTGCCTTGGATCATCCTTGTCTGCCCATGCCCACCTTTGTGTCTGCCTTTTAACCCACACCTTATTTTGTCTGCTTTTTTTCGCCTTTGTCCACTTTTCCTGGTTTTGTACATTTTGTTCTGCTTTTGTCTGCCATTTTTCCTCCTTTCGTCATCGTGTTTCTGCCTTTGTCCACTATTTTTCAGACCATTTTTCTGACTTTGTCCACCATTTGTTTACCGAATTTCTGTCTTTGTACAGCTATGTCTGCCGTATTTTTGCCTTTGTCTGCCATTTTCTGTAATTTGTCTGCTTGTCCGTTGCTTTTCCATCTTTGTCCACCATTTTCCACCTTCCATGGATTGTCCTCAGTTTTTCTGCCTTTGCCCACCACTTATTTCTCCCTTTTTCTGCCTTGGTCCACATTATCTACCTTCACCTGATTTTTTTCCACCTTTGCCTGTTTTGTCTGACCTTGTCCGCCTTTGTCAACCCTTGTCTGCACTTGTCCCTTTTTTCACCTTTGTCCACATTTCCCCGCCTTTTTCTGGCAATTCTAGAAGCCCTTGACCGTCCTTGACAGCTCTGACCATCACACCCTGGACCATATGTGCTTGTTGAACATCCCGATCCTGATTGATTCCCCCTTTGTTGTTATAATGGGCTCCGATCTTTCTTCTGGGAAGTCTTTCCACCAGATTTTAAAGCGTGGCTGTGGGGATTTGTGTTCATTCAGCTACAACAGCATTAGTGAGCTCAGGTACTGATGCTGGGCAAAGAGGTCTGACATATAGATATAGAATTGATAGATAGCTGGTGAAATTTCTGCATAGTACACACGTTTTCCATAAAAACAGGACATTTCAGACAAATCTAATCATCCTACTAATAAAACTGGCTGAGATTATACGTAAAATCATTCAAATCCTTCTGGACGATCCTGAAACTGCCTCCCGCTTTCATGCTTGTCAGGAGTAGAAGAAATGAATTAAAACCATGCCACTCAAACAGGCAGGATGTTCACCGAGCAGATTTATTAATAGGGCCATTAGAATCACACGGGCTTAAAGATATAATAGGAATGAAGGAGGTCTCCTTTCCAGTGCTGTGACTTCAACATCAATGGACAGTCCTTTAATAACAAGTCTATCAGCATGGCTAGTCGTTGCTATGGCAGCAACGAAGCAATGAAGCTTAAGGAAAGAACTCATCTCCACTCTCTGAACTTTGTTACCCCAGGGGATGAATCATATGTTTCAAGCAGCCACCGATACTGAATGGGAACTGCTTCGCTAGCACGGCCGAGGAAGGACGTCAGGATTCTCAGAAAAATATCTTATTCACAGCATATGCGAATAAGTAAATATAGTGTATTACCATCATGGTATCACATTAGACCCTGAAGAAAAAATGGATATGAATTTGAACATAAAATGGATATGAATTTGTTATATATATATATATACTTCATCCATAATCGTAACATTAGCCTTCAAAATTCTCCATTCAAATTTAGTCATGTAAACTGTTATGAATTTCTAAGACCATTGTATCATCAGGCTACAACATCAGCCTTTCAACAACAACCGTAACGACTTTAAACGCCATAAAACATCGCAGCAGACTGATGCACTTTTTGTTTTTATTACCTGATTTTCACTTGTTTCCATCAAAAAGGCTTTACACACCTGGATTTTAACCAACCGATTTCATGAAACATTCATATACATGCAGTGTGATTGCGTTTTGTTGGATTTAAAAAAAAAAACCTAATGAATAAGAAGAAAAACCTTCATAACTTTTAACGGCAGTCGTGCAAATCGTTACAACCGAGCAAGTGTCACATCGGAACAATACGTGTGAGTACGTGTGCTAACGAGGTCCCGGCTCTGGACATTAGATCATGATGGCAGGTTTGGATCTTTTTTTTTTGAAAAGGCCTCATTAATGCGCTGGTGAACTCAGTAACACAGCGGTTGCCAGGGTCTCCCTCAGACTGATTAGGAAGTCCGAACATTTTTTTTAATCACGTCTAACAAACACAGCGTGTTAGGACCCTCAGAACCCCGGAGAGCCATGTCCAGTGATTAAAACGTTTTCCTCCGCACTGTTCTGCGGTGACATGTGATTATTTCCCTCATGCTGTGCTCGCCGTAGGAGTTTGATCACAGCAGCGTTCCAGCTTTCTCTGCAGACTTTCTTTTAATATATTGTAAATGTCAGCTGTCCTATTGGGGGGGCGTGATTCAGCAAAGCAAAAAATCCAGAAAGCTTTAAAGAATTGTTGCGCAAAATCATTTCTGATTATCAGGCTCCCTACAGTACAATCTTACATTTTATTAAAAGTTTTAGAAGTGGATCATTAAAACCATTCAAATCATTTAAATGTGTCTTTGATGCTTGACGTTAATAGGGCCCTAGGAAAATGCGTCCTGACGAAATAAGACCTTTTGAAAAGTTTACTTAATGTGTGTTGACGGAATATTGAACTGGGGAACATAGGACCCTTTGTCATGTGTGTATTATGTGCCATATAAATCTGGGGAACATAGGACCCTGAGGACATACTGTAGGAACGAGCCCTAAATTAAGCTAGCACTAATTTAGTTTAGCTAGCTGCAAGAAGAAGAAGCCTTTATTTGTTGCATATACATTACAGCACTTTGCATATCCCAGCTTGTTAGGACGTTAGAGCGCAGGGTCAGCCATGATACAGCGCCCCCTGGAGCAGAGAGGGTCAAGGGCCCAACAGTGGCAGCTTGGCAGTGCTGTTGCTCGAACCCCTGACCTTCTGATCAGTAACCTAGATCTTATCCTTTGAGCATCATTTTATACACACCACTACCAGTAAATTTCATCTTCTAGCCAGTTTAGGTTGAACTGATGTGCTAAATGTGAATACACACTACAGAAAACGGTAAGTTACGATATTATATAACTATACTGTGAATGCTTTTGTTTCCTACTGGATATCATTTTTTAAATCAAGCACATTGGAAAACTTGAAAGCGGAACTCTAACCCACTGATTATTAGCATAATACCCCAAATGCAACAAGCTCGTCACTAACCAGCTATTAATTATTAGCTTAAATGGTTTCGCAACTGGCTAATGATACAAATCCATACACATCCAAGGAGGATAGATCAGAAGACAGATCCTTCACTAGCTTCCCAACAAATTAGAGTATCCTATATCCATTAGAGTATCTCATATCCTATGCACTGTAACTTTAAAAGGGTAACATGGCATACATTATCTGTATCAGTCTCATCATAATTAAATAGATTTGCCAAATACAATTACCCGAGTAATCTTATTTGCGCATTAGACAAGCTTTAATGGCTGGATTAAGACTGTGGCTGAACTGAAAGCTCAGTTAAATGGCGTTCCCTCTAGATGGCACCCTAGGCAGATATCACATGAACTTGAGACTTCAGCTCCCTGGCAGTGCAGCGGATTTATTCTCTTCTGACTTTGAGATTAATGACTAACCTGAACAGACCTCCACGTGAAGTGTAAAGGAAGTCTGTATTATAGTTACACAGTGAGAGCAAAGTCTAGTGCCAGGCTGAGCCTCCTCAAAGCCCCCTGCAGAGCTAGAGGAGTGAACATTAACCAACCAGTAATGTTAATGAACTTCACATTGACTCAGCCAGGCCACGTCACTTTGGTGTGCAGAGACGTGCGACCAGTAGGATGTAAATAAAGTAGCAGAAACTGAGAGGTGAGGCATTCCTGACATTCCAGTCGCTTACTGTGCAAAATTCCTGCCATATTTCACCCACGATGCTACCCAGGGCAAGGCTTTTTTCCACAGAAGCGTCCTCTCAGTGGTGTTGCACCTGCACTGCTTATCAGCACCAGCCAGATTAGACCCTCATGCGAGGCATCCAGGCAGTGATCTCTCACTGCTCACTCTTTAAAAGCTCATAATGTAGGCGATACCGAAGGCAGAGTGCTAGCAAGTGCTTTAATTCAGGCGGTTGTGCACCAAACACGGCTAGTGTTCACACAGAGGCAACGCAGTGGCAAAGTTCCCTGATCATATTACTTTATATCAGAGATATTATACTAGTCGTTTATCATATTACTACAGTATGTAACAGTAAACTGGGAAGGTCCTAATTCAAGGAGTCATACCCTGTCACTGGAGTAAGCCATGCTCTCATCATGATGAAGATTCGAAAACTAGTTCAGTATTCAATCAGAGACTTCATTCTTTCTTCTGTTCCCAGTGTGCTCACGTTAAACTCTACGTTATTAGTACGTACCGTTCGCTTGTCACGAAAACGAACACGCTGTTATTCATACATGTTATACATGGTGGCGGAAAAACGTGCGAACGAACGGCTTGGTTAGTTACAGTCCCCCCCCCCGAAAGTATCGGAACAGCAAGGCCAATTCTATTGTTTTTCGTTAGACGTCGGAGACATTCTGGGGATTGAGATCAAAAGACGAGTATTTACGTCTAGTCGTGTTAAACGACACACGTCTTCGATATATAGCGTAAACAACGGAATTAGCCTCGCTGTGTTTAAATTGAGGACGCCAATTCCCCTCCCCCACCCCCCCTCAAACTGATTTCTTCTTAGTATCCTTATGTAACACCAGTATGATTATACCCCCCCCAAAAAAAAAACAAAAAAAAACAACCTCCTGCTTGGACATTTTGCTTGGTTGCCATAGTTATCACTTTCTAGTAAATATAAATAGCAGGATGAAATTTAAATGGCTCGTATTTAGGGTTGAAAGGAACATATGAGGACTGAATGAAGTAGATTATTGTCTTCATTTTGTGTGTCTTCACTGAACACACACACACACACACACACACACGAATATTCTCTTTTTAATGTGTAAGTAGCACAGTGTGAACAGATGTCCGGAACAGCCAGGATTAAAATATCTTTAATAATCATTATTACTTACTTTAGACTCAGCGATTAAACAAAATCATACAGGATGATTAACCGCAAAAATATAAAGCCAAAAAATTCAATAACAGTCAATGTTCAGGATTCACGTAAAAATAATATGTGTGTAGTTATGTGCGTAGTAGTTTACTATTACGTTTGATGATTAAACACACTGCATGGGGTTGTGTACACACTGAAACTCACCCAAACTCAACACCGCGAGCTTCGGCTTGGCATGTTGTTGGTTTTTAAAAAAAATTTTTTACACTGAATTCTCGAACCTACACACCTGCAGGGAAAACAGACACTTCTAATGTAGTGAAAACTCCAGACAGGACACTTCTAACCAGGAATGTATGTAACAGTAAACAGGAGGTATTTTTATTCCGTTTTAATGACAAAATGCGAACAGGGACCCGACAGCGCCTCCGATTAAACAGCCTGCATGGTGAAAATCGTTTTCTCCGTACGCTGCTTTTTACGAACTGAAAAATCTGCACCTAGTGCTCTTTCGGCTCTAACGGTCTAAAAGTCTCCTCAAAATACCTGACTTTAACTACGTCAGGAAACTGACATTCAAATACACTAACTGGCCAATCTATTAGGAACACCTGTACATCTGTTCATTCATGCAGTTATCCAATCAGCCAATCCTGTGCTGGCAGGGCAATGTGTAAAATCATGCAGGTACTTCAGTAACTGCTCATCTCCTGGGATTTTCCACGCACAGCAGAGCCTCGAGCTTCCAGAGAATGGTGCGAAAAACAAAAAACATCCAGCGAGTGGCCGTTCTGATGAGAGAGGTCAGAGGAGAATAGGCAGACTTGTTCAAGCTGACAGAAAGGCTGTGGTAACTCGAATAAGCACTCTTTACAACCACGGTGAGTAGAAATGCGTGCGTGCGAGCACACACACACACACACACACATAGAGAAAATGAATAGGACTAATAAATCCTGCTCAATAAAAAAAAAAGTTATCAAAACTTAATTTCACGTCAGTTTATGTGTGAATAAGGATATAACCTCATGCGTGTGCGTGGGAATGTGGCTGAGCCGATTTAATTTCCTTTTTAATTTCCACACACACACACACACGCACGCACACACGCCTCTTCTTTCCACCTCCTGAGTTATTACACAGAATAATACTTTGGGTTGTGTTTTTCATATCTTCCACAATCTTTATAAAACGAATAAAAAGGTGACATTTATGTGTTTTAAGCCTCATGTTGTGTGCAGTATGTAACAATAATGTTGTATTAAAGGCAATACAGCCCATTTTTCCACTTCAAAACAGCAAAAATAAATAAATAAATAAATAAATAAATATAACAGTACTGACGAACATGAAGCTGCCAAACTGTTCGAGAGAAATTTGTAAACAAATGACCACAACTTCATCTTTGTAATATAAATGTAATTGTAAACACTCATGTTCATGTCCATAAAGAAGTTCATCTTATAAAGTGCAAATGGAAATCTGATACTAATTATTTCGATTGGATCCACTTGATGTGTATGACTCGACTGATCATTTTCAATGTACACAGCTCAGTCTGGATTATGTCCATCTTTAGTCTTCCATCCATCCATCCATTTTTCATACCGTTTATCCTACACAGGGTCGAGGGGAAGCCTGGAGTCTATCCCAGGGAACTCGGGCACAAGGCGATGGGACACCTTGGACGGAGTGCCAGCCCATCGCAGGACACAATCACACACACTACGGACAATTTGGAAATCCCGATCAGAATACAGCGCATGTCTTTGGACTGGAGGAGGAAACCGGAGTACCCGAAGGAAACCCCTGAATCACAGGGAGAACGGCTCTGGTGCTTCGGGGGTAGTTCAGGTAGTAGACCGGGTTGTCCACCTATCGTAGGGTTGGCGGTTCAATTCTCAACCCACATGACTCCACATACATCCCAAGTATCTCCTGATGGCAAGTTAGTGCCTTGCATGAGAGCTCTGCTACCATTGGTGTGTGAGTGTGAATGGGTGAATGAGAACCAGTATACAGCGCTTTGGAGCCACTAATGTTAAAAAAAAGTGCTATATAAGTGCAGACCATTTAACATGGACCAGAACGTGCAGTCGCTGCACTCAGAGAGCAGAAGCGGGATTCGAACCGACCGCTAAGCCACCAGGCCTCCCATCTTTAGTCATCATTAGCGACATAAATTTAAATGCTTGATATCTTTACAGCATCATTTTGCCCAGAACTGTAGAGAACAGAAGGGTTATGAGGATTTAAATCAAGACGAGCAGTAGGAAGTGTAAAATGCTCCTTTGCTGATGGAAATTTCCTGTTTCTATGGTTAGCGGTGCAGTAGCGCAGGACGCCCTTCCTCGTCTCTGCTCGGTTGTTGAGACAGGTGAGAGTCAAATGGTTTGTTAGAAGGTGATGGCGGGTCAAGACGTCTCTCTGCTCTCTCTCAGCCATCTCCTCAGCTCTGATTAGATCTGCTCCTTTAATCCAATTTCCACCTTCCAATCTGTACAACAGGTCCTCATTTCTCCTCATTCACGTGTGAGTGTGTGTGAGTGTGTGTGTGTGTGTGTGTGTGTGTGTGTGTTCACCTCACCAGTCCTAACTACAGAATGATTTCCGTAACCTGTTTTAGTAACCCTTATATATTATTGAAAATATTTCACGTTGAATAATATGTTTTAATGCGCAGAGATATAGTAAACATATCATAGGAGCATCTCTACAGCTTTACACAAGGATCCCTGAATATGGAGGGCATATTAGGGACCATATCCTTGTGGCGTTTTTGACCCCACCCCTTTTTATGCCAATCTGACCATGTGTCCCTGAACCTCAGAGTGAGTCCAAAGAGCAGACATTTATTCAAAACCTAGATGTGTGGAACAATGTCTGTTGCTACCCCCCTTCTCTTGGGCGCCATTACTTTCCTCACCGAATGGCTAGTCCTGCTTGTCTTCCTTAACGGATTTGGTTTGGATCGTTTTCGATCAATACGAAACAAAACCCGTCAGTGTCCAATTTCCTGATGAATGAGGCCCGTTGCTTGTTCTTAGCGCATAGCTAGCCGGCTAGTTAACGGCTAGTAAACCAGCTCACGTTTATCACGAGTCGACGCAAGTCTGGATTTGTATTATATTCTCAGGAGTTTAACAGCAGCCACACCTGCGAATACGCAACCCGTCTTTGCCGTCAAGGTTAGCCAAACCAACTAGTTAAAATTAGCTAGCTAGCTAATTTATTATTATTTTTACACAGACTTGGTGGACTTCTACTTTGCTTATCTCTGCAGATCTGCCATGGAGCTGATCTGTGAGGAATAACCCAGACTGTGCTGAGTTTCAGAAAACATGGTGGACAACGTGTCTCTCTGTTACAGTCCGGTGATAATAAACCACGATAAAAGAAAGTGTGTGTAGGGTGTGCAGTTTTAGTACACGCTCACTACCGCATCGTGCGTTTGCTATCCGAGTGTCCTTTATCTCGTGTAATTTCTCTTCGTCTTTATCCGTAAAGACAAGATAGTGAGGTATTTGGTATGTCAGAAGCATTTCTGGTGTCCATTCAGGTTAGTGTGTGTGTGTGTGTGTGTGTTAAGTCACAAAGGCGAAGAGAAGGCTACAGAGAGCTTCTGCTCTTCATAATGAACTGAAGGGCTCTTGACATTCTGCAGCTCTCAGTTGTGTACGTGAGAGTTCACACAGGTACACAGGGTGCAGGCGTCCTTCTGTTCGCTAATCGGATTATTCAGGGATTCATTTATGGGGTCTGCGCTACTCTTTCATTTTTATCTTCAGCTGCAGCCTTTGGTTTTTTTCCCCCCTCCTTTTACCTACATGTAAATGTAGCAATTTTGCCATTTTAATGACTAAAATAAATAATAAAACAGCGGATTGTGTTTCAATCCATCCGTAGCCTTGGATATTATAAACCCCACTACTGATGCACTTTAATACCGGTGTTCTTGCTCTTTTTTTCTCCTTTTTTAAAAAAATGACTAAGACAGTAAATCAGTCTGTCCAGGATTTTGCGATCGTAGAAATGAACGCGAAATCAAGGAATCGCCACGATATTCTGAGGAGCGTGCAATTTAAAAAAAAATTACCGCAGATTTTCCACGGATTTGGGCCGAGGCGTGCTACGCGAGAAACACGAGAACAGCTAAAAAGGACACGTTTACAAACGATTCGAATAGCTTTACGCCAAAAAAAAAGAAAAGTCAAAAAACTCAACAACAAAAAAAAAAATTGAGCATTTTTGGCTGCAACAATAAAAAAAAAACTCTGCGAAATCCTCTACGGGGGATAAAGAGATCGTGCCATGTTAAAGAGAAACTGGAAAGCTTCGTTTCCTGAAGACTTGAACTTACTCAGTACGTTTACATGCAGTACGTTTACACGGACAACAAGAATCCGATATGAACCCGATTAAGATGATACTCTGATGAAGAAACTAGCATGTAAACAGAGATTATGGCACAGTTGGTAGAGCAGGTTGTCCACTAATCGTAGGGTTGGTGGTTCGGTTCCCGGCCCGGGTGACCCCACATGCCGGAGTGTCCTTGGGCAAGACACTGAACCCCAAGTTGCTCCTGATGGCAAGCTAGCACCTTGCATAGCAGCTCTGCTACAATTGGTGGGTGAGTGTGTGTGTGAATGAGACACGGTGTAAAGCGCTTTGGATAAAAGCGCTATATAAGTGCACATTTACCATTTAGATTATTGACAACCTTAATCTGATTAAAGTCACGCTCGGAGTAAACACAAATGGAATTAAGACGTGTGGAGTATTCCTGTTTTAGTCGCGTTATGGACGTGCGTTACAGACATGTTACAGACATGTACACACCTTAATCACACTATTAACGTCGTGTTGGTCTTCGTCATGTGGGACGAAGACCAAATGTACGTCGATACGTGAAATTTGTGGTACATGGTATAAACCCTTTTGATGGATGATATCGATGTTGTAGTACATCACAATATACACTTATCAGAAAGTATTGGACTTAATCTAACCTACATTAAATCTATTCTGGACACACCCACACACCCACACACACACACACACACACGTAGCAAAAGTCTCATATCCATTGTCTATCTCTAACTTTGCATTGTTGCTTCGGAGAATGTGATGCGTAAAGTCTCTACGGACCCACTGTGTGTGTGTGTGTGTGTGTGTGTGTGTGTGTGTGTGTGTGTGTCTAAAAGCACAGAGGCTGGAATCTGGACGTGTGAATCCCTGAGGATCGTGTTTGGATGTAGGCTCCCATGATGTCAGAAGATGACGAACGGCATCCGACGACGAGGGTTTCCGCGGCAATTGCCATGCCAACCGTTTCCACCGTGAACGCCTACACAGTGGAGGGTTCTACCCAGAGGACCCTGCTCTTTCTCCCGCTTGTGCGTGGGGTGTAATGTAAGGTTTTGCTCTTGTTTGCGGATTTGCAGCGAGGGCACTGATTTTAATGAAAGGCTTATTTATGCACACAAACACAAAGACGGGACTTCTGGAATATTCCATCTGAAGCACTGCACGTGTGCGTCCGTGCTGCGCGAGCGCATGCTGCCAGGAAAACTGGTTCAAAATGCTTAGCGTTGACGATTTGCTGTGGTATAAGGGGAGTAAAACTGAAAATAATCGGCTTCAGCGTGATAGCAGTGACCCCACTTCATCACACCTGTGGCTGTTTTCCATACCAGTGTTTTATTCCTCTTAAAGTGCTGTGAAAAAGTATTTGCCCCATCATGTGTTTTTGTTTGTATCCATACTAAATAGTTTCAGAAATTAAAACAAAAATCTAAGATAAAACAAAGGCAACCCGAGTAAACACACAATACAGTTTTTAAGTGATAGGTATTTATTGTTGCAAAAAATTATCCAGTGCCAAATGGGCCTGCAGTTACTGATTCCTCAAATCTATGAAACTACATTGATAATGGTGTTTAGCTGGACGAGACACAAGCAGGCCTGATTACTGCATACCCCGTTCAATCAAATCGACCCTTAAACAGAACTTTATCAACAGCATGAAGTTGGTTAAAAGGTCTTACCCAGTAACACACTGCCCCAAAATTTAAAGAAATTCCAGAAATGATGAGGAAGAAGGTGATTGAAATACATCAGTCTGGGAAGGGTTACAAAGCTATTTCAAAGGCTCTGGGACTCCAAAGAACCACAGTGAGAGTCATTATATCCAAATGGAAAAACTCTGCACAGTAGTGAACCTTCCCAGAAGTGTCTGACCTTCCAGAATTCCTCCAAGAGCACAGCAACTACTCATCCAGCAAGTCACAATAGAGCCAAGGACAACATCAAAGGAGCTACAGACCTCTCTTGCATCAGTAAAGGTCACTGTTCGTGACTCCACTATCAGAAAGACACTGGGAAAAAATGGCATCCATGGAAGAGTCTCTAGGAGAAAACCACTGCTAACCCAGAAGAACATTAAGACTCGTCTGAATTTTGTAAAACACACCTCGATGATCTTCAAACCTTTTGGGAGAAAGTTCTGTGGATTGAGGAGTTGAAAATGGAACTGTTTGGAAGACAGGGGTCCCGTTACATCTGGTGTAAACCAAATACAGAATTCCACAAAAAGATCATCATACCTACAGTCAAGCATGGTGGAGGAAGTGTGATGGTGTGGGGATGCTTTACTGCTCCAGGGCCTGGACAACTTGCAACAATTGAGGGAAACATGAATTTCGCTCTCTACCAGAAAATCCTGAAGGATACTATCCGGTCTTCAGTCTGTAAGTTGAAACTCAAGCTTAGCTGTATTATGCAAGATAACGATCCAAAGAAGAGGAGTAAATCCTGTCCTATAAGTAAGTGAAAGTCTGATCCCCAGTTATCAGAAGCGTTTGGTTGATGTTATTGCTGCTAAAGGTAGCACAACCAGATTGAGTTTAAGGGGGCAGTTAGATTTGCATGAGTGTTTGATTACCCCCCACCAATAAGCTAAAGATCTATTGTGCATTTTCTCAGGTTGCCTTGGTTTCATGTTGTATTTCATATGAAGATCAGGATGGGGCAAATAAAGTACATCATAAAGTACATCATGTTTATCACTCATCATTCAGTAACCTACCAAAAAGTCATTTGGGCATTTTATTCAGAATCATCTTTATGAAGCATTTCCCAACTTGTTTCTTATTTAGTGTGGGTCTTTTTTTTTTTTTTTTTTTTTTTAAATAATTCCAGTTCCCCATCATTGCCTTTTACTGGACATCGAGGTCTAGGCAGATTCACAGTTGTCAAATTCTTAGCATGACACATCACCCATTTCACCTCGAATATTCACTAGATTTTAGTTGGTTTTCTTGCAGTAATGTAAATAGGTGCATAGATGATCATTATTATGATTTCCATTCAGATTTTTTTTCACAATTTATTACTTCCTTGAAAATAAAAAGCTTCAAATGATAAAAATGTCTTTAATAGCCTTAAATAGTTTTATTACAATCTCTGTATTCCAGGTATACTTTCTCGTCCAAGTATCTGGATTATTTGCGAGGAGAAGGACAAAAAATTAAAAAAAATAAATAATAAAAAAAAAACTTACACAGATTACGGCAATTCATGTTTTATTATAAAAGTCATTAACAGACTCCTCCGTACTATAAGCAAAACACACACCACCCTGCAGCTATTAAGGAAACAGATTCGTGCCAGATCCATTTGTGTTAAAAAAAAAAAAAAGTGACCCATCAGGGTGTGTAATAAAGTAACGCAACACTTCTCCAGTCCGTGTGAAACGAGTGCAAAGCTTCATCAAAGCCCATCTGACTCAAGGCGAGTCCTGAGCTCATAACAACAACTGACATGTCTGTGTGGGCAGATTCGGATTCAGATTCTTTGGTCAGAGTACTCAAAAAAAAAAAAAGAAAAGAAAGAAAATTAAGCAAAATTGATGTGCGTGCACGCCTGTGTGTGTAATATTCATCTCGAAGATATCTAGTGCTCTCTGGGGAGGATCGTCAGCTGGGCAATGTGGTTTAATGTCCGAGATAAGGCTCATTATGCACTGAAGTCACATGCACACAGATGTCCGTTTTGCATAGAAATAACCTCATAATGACTATGTAGATGGTGACATTAAAGGGCTCTCTTAGACAATTTATGGAAAGAAGGAATTAAGACATGGTGGGCGGGGGTGAGGGGGGGGCTGTTATCGGAAACAATGACCGTCACCACGCTGAAGCTGATTGTTTTCCTAGAACAGCACGTCTCGAAGTGGTTTATTCGGCTTATACCACAGCAATTTGGCAACGGTGACAATTTCTCATTTATTAACAAACGTCAAATCGGGATTTTTAAAAATCCGTTTATAATTATAATTACCATTGTGGAATGTCTGCGAGACAAGTTAGAGAAAAACCAACACCTTCTGACCAATCAGACTCGAGAATGCGACGGTGCTGTGGTGCAAGACAAAGTTATCGTCCTTGACATCTTGAAGACCCCGCAAGACGCCTCCGAATTCGAACATTCACAGAGCATTCAAATCCGAACACAAGTCAATAATCGTAGTCCAATGTGGACGCGATATTCATTCCTCTTTCCTGAGAAACATTTCAGTCTATTCGGTCCTCTTCCTCCCAAAAACCGCAGACATACTCCTGACGATGCCCCGGAAGCCGGCCGTTCCCTTCTTGAGCGCCCTGGCCTCGCGGATCAGGTCGAGCAGTTCGTGGAACACCATGAGCACGCCGTGGTAGGCTTCGGCAGCGGAGATCTCGAAGAAGTCGCAGTCGGCCGAGAACGCCAGGAGCCGTCCTTCCTCGCTGGACACGACACGCCGGTGCTGCAGGTCTCGTTTGTTCCCCACGATGATGAGCGGGGCGGAGCTGGAGAGTTTCTGCTGCGCTTGGCGGATATGTTGGACCTGCTGTCGCACCACGTTGAAGCTGGCCCGGTCGCAGATGCTGTAGACCAGGATGAAGCCGTCGGACCACTGCAGCTGCCGGTCGCTGATGTGGCCCACTTCTTTAGCATTCTGGGAAAGATGTGAGGAAGGATTTTGAAATCAGACGCTGTGCTTTTGAGATTCGTGACATCACGATGTATTGTCACGGTTGTCTTTACTTCGCTTTCGAACCCAGACGGTCACAGGCTTCTACTGTACTCCGAATGACGTCGGAAACAGATGACCATAATCCCGATATTTGTTTATTTTTGCCCGATATTTATTTTTATTTTTAAAATACATTGGTTTAAAGGTCAAATCGAATGCCACCATTCCCAAGAGAGGTTTCGTATTATGTAAATGTTCTTCATCGCAGGTCTTGTTTGAAAGATTCATCAATCCACCGTTTTTAAACTAACGGACTTCAAAATCAAAAAACAGCGAATAATTAAACGAGAACATTTTTGCAGGTTTATAATTCAAACAAAAGTAAGAATTTACTTATTTCATATTTTTTTTACTGAAATGATCCAAATAGAACAAACGGTACTTCAGACAGATCTATAATCATGGGAAGAGGACCTGGTGGCATTACACTCTTAAATAAAAAAGAGTCCTCCTAGCGGACTTTGTGTACATAAGGTTCGTTCGATTTCTAAAAGGAGATTCTACTCGTCACCATTTCTAATACGGAAACACTCTGAGGGACTGAACCATCCGTGTCTCAGAACGGGGGAGACGGAATCCAGTATTTACAGGATGCAAAGTTCAGTCTCAACTCTGCAGGCTCCAGCACAAACACACGAACAAACAAACAACGACGAGCTTCCTTACCTGTGGACAAAGTGAGTCCCAGATGTTGAAGCAGATATCTCGGCCGTCGATCTTATCGTGATGACTGTATATGGATTCTGGAAGAAGGAAAAACAGTGAATTGTACTGGGAAAGTCTTAAACTTTATTACACCTGTAGAGCTTTCCAGAAGGTTTGCATGGAGTTTCGTGCTACTTACCTATAGAGCCGTATTCTCCAATGAATCTTCTAGTCAGGAAACGTACTATTAGTGCTGAGAAGATGAAAGGAAAGAAGGGGGGAAAAGTTATTTCAATGACTAATGCATGTGATTAAAACACTTCTACGTGGCGAGTCCTTCACTACATCCCATAATGTTCATCACTGCACACACTCACCAGACTTCCCCACTTTCTCAGCTCCGAGCAGTAAAATATTGGCCTCTATTTTGGGCTGATTCGTGTCCATCCTCTTGCTGCTGTAGCGGATACGAGTCTCCACCTGAACCACCATCTGGAGCGTGAACACGACCCAAAGCCAGGCAGGTAACTCTGTGTGAAGCGCCGTCGCGCGCGCCGGCGCATTATATAAGCTGGATGGGCGGGGGCGGGGGCTCACGCTCAACGCCGACCAATCAGAACTCCGTGCGCGGGCTGGTAGATTTACATATCCGCAAAATCGAGTCTTGTACTGGATTCGAGTCGTTTAACTGAGTGATTCATCCTGATTCAGGCAGAAATGCTTTAATACGTGCACAGTGTGGTGACGGTCTGCTTTATAATCCGCGGTGTTTTGGGATTAAGTTTATAATCAATCACATTCTTACTACCTGCTATTTTCACGACTCATTATAAAAGCTTATTTTCATATATATATATATATATATATATATATATATATATATATATATATATATATATATGTGTGTGTGTTGTGTGTGTGTGTGTGTGTGTGTGAGAGAGAGAGACTTTGAATTTGTGGTGTATTTTAAAAGAAGTAAATTATACTTGAGTATAGACATTCTGTAGCTATATAACGAATGCACACATATATTTACACATTTATTTAATCAATCAATAAATCAATAAATAATAAAATCACCACTTGGTTGCTGTTTCCCCCAGAGCATGGTGATTTGGCTGAAACATGGCCCATTTGGGATAAAACAGAATATGATATGAGGAGGAATTGAACCAAAAATCTTTGAGACTTTTGACGAATCCAATGATTCGATTCAAGCAGGTCGGTGTGCATGATCTATATTCTACTCTTTTGTTTCATTTCGAAATGGGGCTTCATGAGGCTCATTCAGGGCTGCGTATAGTGCATGAAACAGCTCCAACAGGCACTGAATAGAAAACTGCACAGGGATCAGATAGGCCTGTTAGCGACTCGTTAAGTGTGCTTCATTTGAAATGCAACTCTAAACACAGCTGCAGAGACCTCAGGACAAGTTTGTACTTGTGTACTGATCCCCAGGTCTGAACTGCAGCCTCTCTGGATCAGATCTGATCAGGTTGTAGACACAAACTGCTTATTGTGCAGGGGAAAAAAAATACAAAAAAATAAAATCACCTCTATTTTCTATTCTTTGGAGATGTAGAGGATGAGGATTATTATTTTTTTTTCTATTTAGAGATTTTTGCGCCCTCTGGTGGTTGGTTTAACTTGCAGGACAGTTTCCAAAAAGTGGGCAAGATATTTGATATGTAGATTTCTGTAATTATAGATCACATCTAATACCAGTCTCTCTCTCTCTCTCTCTCTCTCTCTCTCTCTCTCTCTCTCTCTCTCTCTCTCTCACTCACACACACACACACAATCTCTCTCTCTATAGTAATATTTGAAACTAAACACTGTGTAATATATGTTCATGGCACAAACAAGGCCAAATGATTTTGTATTTATAAGCACTATTGGGTTTTCCATCCAAGTCTATTGTACACATTTTAAAATTGTGAATTTCAAAAATTAAAAAAAAAACAACAACAAACAAAACCCCAAAACATAAAAACAAAAACAAAAAAAAAACCCCAACCATAATCATCGTCAATCATTCAATGATCTTCAGTTAGTGCTTAATCCTGATCGGGGGTCTGGACTAAACAATAAAAACTAAATAATGGAAGTGAGATTTGTGAATAAACGATGAAATGCAGTATATAAGTGAAGTGATCAACGTGTTGAAATAAGTTTAAACTCAAAAAGCCAACTCGGTGTCTTTATTACAGAAGTCTCGGCCACCACAGAAGATCACATTAAATGATTATAAAGAATAATATTCAAGTGGGTCCAGGTGCATTTACTTTCTCCTTCAGGTGAAGGCAGCATGTAATCGATGTTTTTCATAAACAACTTTCAAAACTAGCTCCTCGCTAATCAGCGGTTTAAATCCGAGAAGTGATTTAGTGTCAGATCACAGTTTATCTCGGGAAATAAAACAAAACACAAACCAGTGACACACTGCTCTCACATGTGGAGGGGGGGGGTGCAAAGTGCAAAAACATCAGCAAGAGTGATCGGATTTATTTCGTGCGGCTTCGAGTTCTCTCGTTCTCCATCCCTCGGTTCTCCTTCCTCTGTACGGGTCTGTTAGGAGCGACGGGTGTAAACCGGTACCGAACACACCGCGCAGTTGCTTAGAGAAGAAGCTCTGAAGATGTTCCACATGCAGCGCTTTCTGGTGGCACAGACGGACCAGACGCATAAATATCACTTAAAGATCTCGTACCGTTCGTCAATTATGAACAATCCTCGTATGGACACAAACGACGACGTTTTTAATAACGTAAAATTTATTCTGCTAATCGCAGCTTTAAGATCAGGATTATGGGATGTGCCTTCTCTGAGGAGAAGCCACAAAGCTCCTTTAAATTCGTTTAAAAAAAAATGTGCTCTCTCTCTCTTTAGGAACAATTTTGATAATGGTAACAACAACAACAACAACAATAATATTTCACCCATTTGAAGGCACAGGCTACGCTGCACATTTTTCAATTCTCTAGACGGTGAGATCACGGTTACCTTTGAGGAATGGCGCAGCGTGTTGAGGAGAAGCCACAGGTCAGACACAAACTCCGCAGGCGTCCGATACGGAGGTGCGAGCTTCCCCAGCAGACGCCCTCGCACCAGAGTCACGTCCACGTAGCGAGGAGACGACGGCTGAGGAGAAGAAAAGCCACGTGACTATTCTATTCCACAGTAACTATACAGTGGCGTCCCAAAATCTGAGACCACGTTAAAAGTCTTGGAATTTATTTATTTCAAACTGGAAATAAACAAACAGAAGGCTCTTGACGTTTGAAATTATCCAAACCAAGAAAGGAAATATTTTGAAGATCCGAACACTCTTCTGCAGGATTCTGCAGTACTCCCCGGTCACGGAGTGTTTTATTCCTCTTATGCCACCGTTAAAATTCCTTATTTATTATAAAATACAACGAATTTAACATTAATTAAAAGAAAGAAAAAATGCAGCTCATTAAACCTGAAAACCCTCAGGGTCCTCTGTCCTGGAGACAAAGCAACAAAGTGCTGACACTGGAGACTCCTTCCAATCCGTCTTACAGAAACGTCACCATATCGACGATTACACCCATTTTTGAAAAAGCGTTTACGTGGAACACGGAACAATACCGTATTCGCAGAAGAGAATTAATATACACCTGTGATTTGTCCTGCTGCTGTTCTAGAAAATTACTCCACACCTTCTGACCAATCAGAGCGAAGCTATTCTGATTCTGATCCTCATGAAGCTTCTAGGAGCTTCCATGCTGCATTGTTATATGGTGTTTACTCTCTGAAAACAGGATGCAGATACGTTGTGACCGTGTGTGAGAATGTGCACGTGATCCAGAGTGACATCTTGGGCTTACCGTAGCCGACCTGTAGAGGGCCGAGCTGTGTTTGTGGCAGCTGAGAGACAGCAGCAGGTACTCGCATTTCTGTCATCGAGAATACAAAGTCAAAGCAAATAAAACGAATAAAAATCAATCAATCAGAGCTAGCTTAGCTAAACCCGAGGTGTCGCGTGCAGGCGAAGACAAAGCGTGACTCTCACCCTCTGCTCGTGCAGACTGAGACACGGAGAAGCAGCAGGTTCTGGATCCACATCCCGATCTCCGGTGTGAGATAGATCTCGGCACAGCACACACTGCCACTGATCAGTCCTGCAAGGGACAATCCTGCATTGTATTTTAATAAGGAATTTTTCTTGCCTACTTACCCTGGCGGACCGCTTTATTAGGAACAAATTCAATTGTGTTCGTGCGATCATCCGATCGGCCAATCACGTGGCGCCAACACGATGCATTAAATCGCATAACTCGAATAACCACTCTTTACAAGCACGGTGAACAGAAAAGCATCTCAGAAGGAGCTACGACAGCAGAAGACCACGTCGGGTTCCGATCCTGCCCGACAAGAACAGGAATCCGAGGCTACGAGTAATAATAATGTCTAAATCAGGGGTGTCCAGTCCAATCCGGAAAAGCCTGCTTTGCTTGTATTTCCTTATTTGGAAGTCGCTTTGGAAAAATGCGTGAGCTAAAGGAATAAATGTAAATATGAAAGGGCCGGGGTGGGTGCAGGTTTTCATTCCAGCCAAGCAGAGGGCACACCCGAGTCAACTGAAAGACAAGACCGACTGATTAAACAGGTCGAATATCGGGTTTGGATCCTGCTTGAATGAATAATCCATCAAATTGATTGATTAAATAATTTTCCCTGTGCAAATATTGACATAACCTTTGAACAGAGATTGTGTGTGTGGGGTGTGGGGTGGGGGAGGAGACCCACTTGCTTAAGGAGATCAGTGGTAAGTGACACTCTCTGTGGAAAGCCCGTCGACACACACTGCACTGGATGAGTTTCCCCGAGATCCTGCAGGCAGCGCAGTGCTGTTTTTTCACCAGCAGGGGACGAGACAGGCATCTGGGAACAACAGACTGAAGAGGAAATTAGGTTAAATTGACACTGTACGTTAGATTATGAGCTAAAATGTTTGATAAAAATAGAAGAAAATACAGATTATGTTTAGACAGACAGAGAGAGAGAGACAGACACTCAGGTAAAGCGAAACAGGTAGCCAGAGACGAGGAGAGAAGGAGAGACTTGGTAGACCGTGTGACACAGGGACACAGGTTGCTAGCATGCTAGCTGTAAAATAAACAGGCATGAATATTATTTAAAACACTTATATAAAAATATATTAAACTGTAATCAAATGAACGCAGATCATTTTATAATCCCCACCCACTTCCTCGGTTTCCATTTAACCAATCTTAGTGCGAGAGCGAACACATTCTTTTTAGCTAGCTAGCTAACAAAAATGACCACTGGTTTTAACTTCGCAAATAGCCGCTTTGTTTTAGTTAACTTGCTAACATAACTGTCTGTGGTTTAATGACTTGACCAACAACCTTGACTACTGCTTCATATCTTATGCAAGCTAGTCTAATGTTAGCTAGCTTGCTAGCTCCTGGTTTAATTACATTACATTATGTATTACTTACTTGAACTTTAGCTAGCGTGATACTAAAGATAAAAACCTACAGGAGCGGTCAAACTTGGAAAGCTTGCTTTGCTAAACTACTCATGCGGATTACCTGTCCGTCCTCCTGGACCACACCGAAGTGAAATCCATCACTGTGTCTTCTCCGCACAACACAGAAAGCAGGAGGACACGAGGACGGATAATCGCGGATGGATAAACGGCAGAGTGAGATACGAGGCAGCCAGTCTCTGCAGGAAATGGGGTTAAATACATTTTCGGCTTCATAAAAACGTACAAAGCACACACACGAATAAACACGTACACAAACCACGGACCATAATCAGACCATCACTCACCTTCCCAGGGAGTCCAGGACAACCAGATCTCCTGTATAATGAGTTATAAGAGATGTCAGTGATGAAGTGTTTTATTAGACGTCCATAGATGTACATTTGGATTCTATTTATTTATTTATACATTTTTACAAGTGTTGCAGTCATGACAAAAGAAACAACAGGCTTGGCTAGTTTTATTATTATTATTATTATTTTTTAACGCAATGCTTCCGTTGACATTTTTCTGTCCCTGAAATAAGCTCCGCCCCAAGCCGAAGCACGTCAGGGTTTGGGGGGTTTCAAATCTGAAAAAAAAAAAAAAATCTAGATTTCTTGAAGAGGGTAAAAATGTGAAGTTGTGCAACATTAACGAAATAATCCTTATTTTGAAGACGTCTTATAAACTGCAATACTGTGAGGCAATGGACCTGGCTACTTTCTTCAAGATTTCACGATTCTACTGTGCAATTTCTGGCCCTGAAATGAGCTCCGCCTCCAGACAGACCACAGACACTCAGCCTCGCCCTTTTTTTCTTAAAAGGAAAAATACGAGTAAGAGTTTCAACAGAGAGTACGGGATTAGTTGGGGAAAACATTAAGGCTCATCATTGCAGACACCAGATAAGTCTAAAAATGACAAACCGTTCCTTTAAACTAAGCGACTTGGATATGCTTTAAACAGTTTGGGGCAATTATAGAATTTCTACACTTTAAAGAAAATAGTTTATATAAATCACAACACATATTGATATTGTCTGTGCTAATGATCAACACACCACTGGTTAAACCAAGATGGCTTCATCTTTGATATATAGTGCACTATTAAGTGGGATAAAACTAATCATCTAAATCTAAAGCCACATACTGTAGAGCCATATATATGGAGTACTGAGTCATTTCATATACAGTCCTTAATCCACAAAATTTCTCAAAACATCATGAACATCATGCATTTTCTGACTTTAAACCCAAGCCAACAAGCTAATCAGAAGCACGCTAGGTGAACAGTCAGTCACGGATTAGTGCATCAATGTTTACGTCATCTTACATCATCACACAGGGGTGTAATAATAATAATAATAATAATAATAATAATAATACCAGAAGTGGATTATGAATGATTACAAAAATTAAATAATTGAAAACGAAGAACAGTAATCTAGCAAGTTGTGTCACCAAATAATGAAACAACCGGGTTGTTTGGTTATCGTCAATCTTATTATGGTTCTCAGCGGAACGCAAACTAGAACAAGCGCTTATTCGACATCACCTTTATCATCTCTGATCTTTGTTACAGGTGTACCATCCTCATCATCCTTCTCCTGTTGAGAGAAAAGCAGGACAGATGGAACTCTCCAACATCCAGAGAGCCGACATGGGCAGGGTGCGTATTACTGCCATCTTAAAAAGTACTGGTCTGATGTTTCAGATTTAAAAATAAATAAATAAATAAATGAATCCTTTCAAGCTGACCTCTATCTACCTCGCCTTTAGTACGTATGATCACCACTGACGGCAACTTCAACAGGTTTGCCTGGGCTGAGGACACGCAAGTGGTCACGTTACTGAGCAACCATAAAGCGTAAACCCCTCGGTCCTGAAGCTGTCGGCAAACTCAAGGTCACAGCGTTCCCTCTGACTGTTACAAAGCGTTGGCACTGGAGACTCCTTCCATCAATGTTAAACAGTCTCCAAATCTTTTAATCTGTTTACGTGAAGAATCCGCCATCCCTGTTCAAGTTGCGTATTAACGTATTAGAACGATGCATTAGTAAAAAAAAAAAACTTGTAGCCAAGCTACTGGCAGGGCAGGCCGAGATCTTCTGACCAATCAGAATCAAGAAAATCAACAGCGCTGTGGTATAAAACTCCACAGGAATAGCTTTTGTACGACTTTCTCTCATATATTTACGGGTTATTTTATAATAAGTTTAAAAAAGGTTTGCCCAGGAAAACGTGTTGAAGTTGTTCGTTTGTGTTAAAATAAACATACGTTACAAATGCAATAGATAGAGATTGGACTAAACACACTGGAGATTGGAGTGAATACACGTCATGGTTACCTTTAGAGGACAGGAGTGACGGCTCGAGAGATCTGCGACCTCTACTGTCTCGGGTTGCTCTTTAACCGAGACGCTAAGAGTCGACGTTTGCGCAGGCTCGATCTGCAACTCGTTCGACTGCACACCGTAAGTCAGCGTATTGATGTCGGTTTGTTCGTTCTCGTGCTTGAGCACGTACTCAGGTGGACATTTGTCAGACATGGTATCGGTTAAAGTCTCTTCTAGAGCCTTCGCTTCCTGTAATGTGGTGTCATCTTCGTTTAAACTCTGCAGTACAGGGGACAGGTTTTGAGGAGTCGACAAGTCGGCTTCGCTGGCTCGGAGATCGGGTTTCGAACTCGCCGCGTGAAACTGTGCAGAAACGGGGCTGATTGTTTTCGCAGCCTTGTTGGGATTTAGGAGATCTGCTGAAGCGTGTGACTCGCAAAACAAGTTTCCTTCAAGATCTGGCCGTTTGGAGTTCTGCGGTCCTGACTGATCTGGGTTCGAGTTCGGGGGTTGGGCTGAAGGATCAGAAAGCTTCACGTCCTGGTTGTTTGCGTCATTTCCACTAGGGGGCGCATTGAGACACGAGTCGACGCTTTGGAGATTAGCGCCAACAGTTTCAGGAGAACGACTACGAGTCCGCAATCGAGACTGATCCCCAACTAGCTCGCCATCTTCCTGTAACCTTGTGGAAGGAACGCCAAGCGCCACCTTTTCAAATGTGGGAATCAGCTGCATTGGGGTTTCATCTGGCCACGTGGAGCTAGAACCGGGCTCTGCTTGACTTGCACCACTTCCAGATGGTTCGCATGGCGAAGTCTGAGCAACGAGTGATCCTTTATCCGAACGTGAGACGGCTTTACCGGACGATTGCAGAAGCCGAGGAGTGTCTCTAGGCTGGTACGGGTGATAAGACCATGACCGCTTCGATCCAGGCCAGTCAGAGTATCTGTTATCTTGTGAAGATGACGACGAGAGACGAGCACGGATGGAGGAGTTCGGAGAAAAAGCCAGGCCTTTGTCATCGTCTTTATTACTTTTCCTCGGGCCGATCCGCGGCAGAGCGACAGACGGAGGTGAATCCTGGTCTGTCGTGGACGGAGGAGAGGTCGTCTGGACGTCTGGGGTGAGGATTTGGTTGGAAGCAGTCCCACGTTCAGAGCAAGCGAATGGAACTTCTCTGGCCTCGATGCACCCTGGGAAACACGTATCAAACACAGACACAAAGCTGTACACGCGCTTTAAAAAAAAACAAAAACAACAACATAGCCCAACAGAGTGAAGTATTTATGCGCTTTTAACTCAAAGGCTTCATTCGAACAGAAGAACGCGGATGTCTGTCGATACCTGTACTGAAAGGAGTAACCTACGTACTTCGTAATCGATCAGGGAGGAAACGGAACACGTCATAAGCTCCGTTTATGTTCCTACTAGGCTCGTTTTGTCCTTTATTTCATTGAATTTTATGTAGAAGTGAATCAGGAAGTCTCACCAAAGGCTTTGAGAACTTTCTTTACATTGAGCTCGTTGCTGTGGAAGTACAGCTCCATCATGGTGGTCATGGGAAATGCGGTTTGCTCCAACAGAAACTGAAGCTGACGGTGAATCTGAGTGGAAAACGTCACAGCGGAGCATATTTAGAGCTCGGTTACCCGTTTAGGATCACATCATTAAATGAGAAACAGAAGAGTTTACAGCCCATGATCTGCGCGTTTTATCGTCCCGCACTTTATACAAGCGATGTAGAGGAATGAGAATAAAAACCCACTTGACTCGACTTAATATCTTCGCCTACTATCGCTTGTCTCGAAAAGGCATAAGCCGTGTTTTTATTTTTACGTATTTTTAACATCCACCTGTTTCTTGCAGGACAGGAGGACAGTGTGGTCCTGCGAGTCTAGAACTTTCTCAGTGAAGGTCAGCACGTAGTCCTGCTTCCCCTTCAGTCTCTGGAGTATCGTCCTTCTCTCGCCGATCTTCTCTTTCTCGCTCCTGCACACGTCCTGCAACGAAGCCGGAGCGATGTAAAAATCCAACGGATTTCAGGAGCGTTTCAAAATCACGAGGAATTCGACCGGCGGAAACATTAGTGCCTGGATCTCGCGGCTTATTAAAAAGCTACCCGAATAAGCTAGAAAAAGTTGTACCTCCATCTCTTTGAGGAGTTTGCTTGCTTTCTTCAGGACCATGTTGCAGAGTCTGCCTACAGTATTTTTCACGTCCAGACGCAGTCGAGCTTGCAGCTCCTCCAGGTCCGACAGTCTGAGAGAGAGGGGGGGGTAAGAAAGTAAGGAATTATTACTTCCTTTTCCGGAAACGGTCAGGAAAACGGTCAAACATGACGCTCCGTACTGCATGTGTGAGAGAGAGAGAGAGAGAGAGAGAGAGAGAGAGAGAGAGAGACATTGCTCCTAATATTATAGCGAACACAGAAATCACGTAAAACATCCCTTCCAGATGTGGCACACCTTTAAGCTGTTCCTGGGTATGCCGTCACTATAGAAACGATCGCGTATTTGAACGAGTGTATAAATACGAGCCTGTGAGCTGCTGTTGGAGAACATGATTAATTAGTGCTGAGGTTTAAAATAGTTCACAGCAAACCCACCTTCCCTGCAGGTCATTTAGACTCTTCTGGACACTCGGGTTTTTCTGCTGCACCTTCTGGAGCATCTGGCGGATCTGCTTCCTCTGCCTGCCCACCGCCTCGTGACTAAACTGCAGCCTGAAGGAGAAAGTCAGCTTTAGCGGCAAACTTGAAATCCCATCTGGATTGTACTTTATCAGGCACACCGACAAATAACTGACAATACATCACGAGAACGGAGTCGTTTCCGCGAACATCCTCGTAATGTCTTCCTGCTATTTTAGAGAGGTTTACAATCTGTTCAAAACATGCATTGGGCCTTTAATAATCATAAAATTACCTTCAAGTGCCCATGAAATCAAAATGGAAGTCTTGTATAGGTTTTAGCATGAATATGTGTCAGCCTTATGGTTATCTATAAGCTAGTGAGCTCCAAAACAACGACAAAACGCATTTTAGAAGATACACACGTTCGACATTTAGTCTCTTTCTACCACCGATACGGGTCAACAATTTTGATGACATCATCCTGCACTTCAGATTTTCTGTCCTGTCAAACGCTTTAAAAACCCGTGGTACCAACCGTCCAGTTAGTCTTAGCTGAACGCTATTGGCTGTTTAAAAAGGGGGAGGGGCCATTCTAAATGTCCCACCCTGATTTCCTGTTTCAGTGGAAATGACGTCAACACATCAAACAACGCTGTGCGTTTCGAGGCACTTTACAAGGACTTTAAAGTTCCGAGATACAATATCTCTAACTGTAAATACCCATTAAAACAACCGAACAATCATTCTCAGCCGTCAATATAAATACAATCCATCCTACAGAAGTGCAACGAGGGGGAAATAATCCACCACGCTGTAAATACGTAATCGACGGTTCCTACAGGTGATGGGGATGAAGCGGTGGACACTTCCTGCAGATCAGTTGGTCGCACATCAGACAGAAACTGTTGATCACTTCCTGCTTATGGATCCGACACATGACCGGCCTCGGAGACTCTACAGACAAAACACACACGGGAAGATTTATTAGAACACATTACACCACTGCGCCGACGGATTCTTCATTCTGATTGGTCGGAAGGCATCGATTCATTTTCTAGAACGGCAGCCCACGGGTTTATATTAACTCGCACGATCGATTAAAAAATAAAACCATCGTTTATGTATTCTGTAAGGACACGTTTATTTAGGATGTATGAAAGGTGTCTCTGGGGTTAGCGGTTTGGTGGAAACCGCTGGAACTGCGGTTTTGCAGGAAAATTGTGAGAAACTTCGGGGTAAACCACTTCCCGTCACTGATCATTTTTGGAAAACTGTTTTATTCCGATCACATTTATTTGAAAATATAAACATGTGGAAATGTTTCTTAAACAATCTTAAAGACATCTCGAAGATAATGAAGACAACAGGATAAGAATGGTACACTGAACTCCATAGAGAATAATACGATGTGAAAACACGAGCAGTATCGGTGTGTACGTGTGTGTGCGTGTGTGTGCGTGTGTGTGTGTGTGAGCTGACCTGGAGTTGCAGTATGGACATAATGCTCATGAGTGTCTTCAGCTCTCTTATGAGCTGCCACACAGACGGTGCACAAATTGTTCTGACACTCAACACACCAACCGGATATGGATGGGTCATCACAGCTGCTGCACTGTGTGTGTGTGTGTAGGTGTGTGAGAGAGAGACAGAGAAAGAGAGATATTAAAGTTGTGCATTAGGGATCGTTTACATTTACCCGGAAACATATAATCAGTTGAGGGTTACGCGTCATGCTCAAGAACCCAACCATGACCGTCTGCGCAATACCCCACTTAATCAGACAGCTTCGCCCTTAACCCTACACTCTTTAAGTCACTCAGGAGTAAAGTATACATTTGGGATATTCTTCCACGACCAAATCCTGGTTTTCCAGTATTAAGTATGTTTAAGTATGTT
>CM022765.1:23054649-23067149 GCA_012411365.1 Ameiurus melas
TCTCCAGATCCTTTCAACTCAACCCAATATGCCTATGATAACTTTGGACCTCTAAAACCCAGGAACTCTACGTATTCTCTGCGTTTTAATCATTACACCATTTCTCCACATACGCTTTCCCAATATCAAAACATCCTATAGTCATAACCGCGCTCATACGAATCGCTTTCTTCTGCTTCATTGCTAACTTTCACTGTCGTAGATCTTCCTTTACGAAATCCACTTCAACATGGGCTCAACTATTCTTTGTTCCAAATAGTATGAGAGTCTACGAACAATAACCATTTCTACGCATTTACACAGATGAGACGTTTACGCAATAGGCCTGTAGTCTCCTGCGTTGGTTGGGTCTTTACCAGGCTCATCAAAAGCTAGTATCAGGGCACTTTTCCAACAACAACCCTGTATTGCTCTTTCTATCCGTATCTTATTAAACAGATGTAACATGATTTCCAATTCTTCATCTGGGAATTGTCTAAACATAGCGTAACATAATTGGTCTTGTCCTGGTGACGTGTAATCACTTCCCTCTAAGACCAATTTCATCTCGCGTAACGACGTCCATGTCAAGAGCCGAACCATCGCCATCATCAGAATGATCTCTTAAAAGTTCATCTTTTCGTCGTTTATGTATTTCATCTAAGAGACGTCCGCTATGCACGCTTGCAAGCTTCTTGCCCATTAGATCAGCTTCCTCCTTATTTGTAATTGCCAGAAAATCTCCATCTATCAGTACTGGGATTTTAACCCATTTCCTTTTCCCACTCATCTTTTTAATCATTGACCAAATTTCACCCAGTTGCACTTCACTGTTGACGGAGGAGCAGAATTGTCTCCATGCAATCTTTTTGGATGACTTAGCCTAATTATTTTCCTTGCCCTTGCTTCCTTCCATTGATAATCAATCAGGTTATCTTGACTCTTAGAGTTCTGAACGCACGCGCTTTCTTTAATAGCGTTTTTTGTAAAAAATGTTTTATTTCACGTTCATTGTTCCACCGCGGAACCGTTTTCTTTCCCCCAATCGTTGTGCTCTTAGGAATTTGACCCCTCTTCATACAGCTCCTATGGACGTTCAAGGGGACGTTCAGAGGACGTCCAGCGGCCATTTGGGACGATTAGGGGACTTTCGCTGAAATGAACACATTCAGTAGGGTTATGATTTGATATGTCCACCAGCGAACGTTATAAACCGGACCGAATGTGGACCTAAGTGGACGTTCGTGACATCCCCTGTTTGCTGGGTACGTACATAACGCTTGACGACTCCTATTCATTCCTACTCATATTTACATCTATACATCTTTATACAGCCATACTTTATTTATTTATTAGATTTTAAGCAATTTATTATTTGCTTGATGCTCATTGTAAACACTTAATTTATAAAAAAAAAAAAAAGAAAATAAGAGCTGAAAAGGACAAAATGGTGACTAAACGGTGAAAGAGCGCCTCCTAATGTTCTTCTATCCATTACACACTAACTCTGGGCTTCCCAAATAAAACTGCTTGGGAAATTGAACCGGGCTTAGTGGTTAGCACGTT
Source organism: Ameiurus melas (assembly GCA_012411365.1). Classification (NCBI taxonomy): domain Eukaryota; kingdom Metazoa; phylum Chordata; class Actinopteri; order Siluriformes; family Ictaluridae; genus Ameiurus; species Ameiurus melas. Next base: position 23,056,195 of record CM022765.1, read on the forward strand.
CGCCTCACAGCACCGGGGTTGGGGTTCGATTCCCGTGGCTCTGTGTGTGCGGAGTTTGCATGTTCTCCCCGTGCATGCAGGGGTTTCCTCCCCCAGTCCAAAGACATGCATGGTGATTGGCATGTCCAAAGTGTTTGTGGAATGTGAGTGTGAGTGTGCCCTGTGATGGACTGGCACCATGTCCAGGGTGTACCCTGCCTTGTGCCCCAGGTTCACCCGCAACCCTGAAAAGGAGTGAAGTCGAAGATGGTTGAAGATGGATGGATCATAATAATAATAATAATAATAATAATAATAATAATAATGTTTATTTATGAATGAAAAACAAGTGCTTGAAGAGGGACATTAATATACATTCCAATATAGTACATCCTCCAAAGTCATCTTTTCTTTTAAATCAGCCACACACACACACACACACACACACACACACTTATCCACATTGACAGAAATTCTGGAGAGAAAATGTATGATCTATAATTACACCGTGACTCAAATTATGAAAATAAGTTAAAAACTTTTTAAAAAATAACAAAACGTGTAATTAGTAACCTTATATCGCTCGACAAAACTAGGCTTTGGAACACTTCCTAAAATACTGCATTATGACGAATACTAACACCTTGTTCGGATCGATCGAGTTCACGCTACGTATGGTGCTCTTTTTTTCCCGCTGAAGTCACAGCTGTGGTGGAGAAACGGTCGGAAATCAGTTTACTGTTAACCGAACACTGTCAGTTCTGTGCAGTTAAACATTCGGGAGCTACTCGCTCGCTTGGACGTTACATACTATGTAGTATGAAGTATTTATATCAGAGGGCGGGAGGTTATTATTGTCGCAGTAGCTACACGTCGTGAGCGAGCTAGACGTCTAGGACGTGAACACGACGCGAGCGTTACATTTTGCGAAATAAACGGTACGTTAACTCAACGTACACAAACGAAGGGACATACACTCACCGTCCAGTTTATTAGGACCACCTTTAAACCTGCTCGTTATGCGTTTAATGAAATCGTTAGGCCATTTTCGACTTTATCCCAGATGTGGCTTGAGTATCCCGCGCCCACCGCAGCTTCAGGTTCCTGTTCTTGTCTGAGACAAGTGGAAGCTGGCGTGGTCTTCTGCTGGAGTAGCTCGTCCGCGTCAAGTTACAACGTGTTGTAGGTCCCGAGATGCTTTTCTGTGCACCACGGTCGTACAGAGCTGCATGATTTTACGTGTTGCTGATTGGGTAATTGTAATGAGCAGGTGTCTCTAATAAAGTATGCGGTAAGTGTATGTCTTGATTATTTCTCCAGATAGAACCGAGTAAGTTGTAGTACAGGAAGTAAGCTATAGGAAGTTAAACAGTTGGTATGGTTAGGCAAATGAATGAATAAATAAATAAATAAATCAGCATAACTAATCGATAAATTCACTGCTTAGCTGCAGCTGAAACCCTTCCAGATGTTCCTTTAGTCTCTGCGTCACGTCTCCACCCACCAGCGTGGCTCTGACATGTGTCTGCTGGTCATTTTTCAGCGCAGTGTGACTCAGCCCCATGTCGTCGCTCTGAACGTTTAGCCCGTCTCCTTGTTCGCCAACCACGTGCTGCAAGGTTTCTTCTGCCACCAGTATCGAATGGGTTTTCTGAATGGAGCCTTCTCCACCAATCCTGCTCTTCTCTTTGGTTTCAGAAGACACAGGAACCAAAAACACATGACACATCCCATCTCCTCCGTCCTCGCCCTGGGTCACGCTGATGTCCGTGGTGGACGTATCTGGATGGAGAAGGCCCAGATCGGGTTGCAGGAGGTGCAGGTGCTGTAGCTGAGGTGAAGAAGTGATGTCTTGGAACGTTGCTGTGGATTGCGTAGGTGCAGAAAGTGCATGCATCTGCAGGAGCATTTCAGGCCGAGAGTGAAGAAGGGTAAGATGCTCAGGATTGATGTTCTGATGCACGGGAGGTTTCGATTGGCCCTTTGATTCTCTGAACACGTTGGACGTGTTCCTTCCTCTTCTGCCTTGGAACGCTGTGCTTCTCTGTGATCCCGCTTGATCCCTGCCTTCTTTGGCTTCCTCGTCCTCTCTTCCTCGTCCACAATAGAAACAGCAGCCTTCCTCGTCTTCTACGCCATCCCTCAGCTTAGCAGCGTGTTCCTTCCTCCAACTTTCCTCCGTAAGAAGCTCCATTTCTTCCCCTGTGCCCTCTATCTCACTCTCTTCCATCCCTTCCAGACCCCTGTCCTGTCCTGGTCTGGCCAGCTTCCCACTCTGACGAGCCCGACTCGACCGAGTTTGGCTTTCATGGCTCTCCTTCCTTCGATCTTGAATTTGAGATAAAGTCTGCTTGAGTCTGCTCTCTTGGAGGCGCAGCAGTGTGAGTCGGAGACGGTTTTCCCGGCGACGAGCGGCCCTGAGCAAACGCAGCGCCTTTTCCAAATTGTCCGTGGCTTTCTCGTAGCGTTTCCGCCACTCCAGCGGGCAGAGCTGAGCGTAGCTGTGCTCTTTGGCAAGGTAAAAACCGGGAGGTGGAGGGAGGCGCCTCATGTAGCGGGATGGAGAAGGTGGAGTAGTGGGGATTTCTCTGGGTTGATCAGGTGCACATTCTTGTAAAGGTAAAGATAATGGAGCGGCGTTTAGATTTGTATGTTCTTCTTTGGTTATCTTGATGCTCTCAGCGTCTTCATGTCCTACAATGTGTACCAGAGCCACTTTAATCTGGGTCTCCTTACTGTCTGAGCTCTCTTTATCAGCTCTGGTCGTGGTGCTGGAGAGAAATCCATATCAAACAAACATGTTCAGACAAATCAGTTTCATTAGAGTTAATGCTTCCTATGTACACAGTATATCATCATCAACAGGAACTAAATGATAGAACTGATCCGTTGCTATAAATCCACACCGTCATCTGTAAAGATGTCCATTAAATACTAGCAGAATACTACTGTGTGTATCGCTCCTTCTCAAAAGGTGAGCTGTGTCATCGAGATATGATGCAACGTGATTTGGGGTTGTGGTTGGACACCCCTCCTTCACCTCGACGGACAGGCACAACGGCCACGTCGTGTGTGCTGGAGCAGAGACATACCTCAACTGTCTGTCCTCATTCTGTGTTTTTCCTCTTCCTCTAGAGGATTTGCCTTTATGCCCAGAAGGGATTTCAACCAGTGTGGGCACGGCGTCATCTTTCAGTCTGCGATATCCACTGCAGGAAGAAAAAGCAAGATACAACAACATCAACACCTCCATGTTGAGTATTCTGACTCCATAAGGTCAGCTTAAGTCACGTTTTCAGGAGCCTTAGGTGCGTTTCTTCAAGAGGAACTAGGATAAGGTTTTAGTTCTTGCTTCACTCCGCGTTCTCTTCACTTCTCTCTCCCACACACACTGAAACACACACCTGACTCCGGAGAGTTCGAAGCTGTCGGGGGTGAAATGTTTGGAGCAAAAATAGATGTAGTCGCTCTGAGGCTCCCAAAGCCCTTTTCCTCCGGGACCTTTGCGCCGAGCATTGACAATCCAGGTAGTACGGCGAGGGTTTCCCTTCTTTGGCAACCTAAATATCATTCAAATCAAATGAAAAGGTAAAAAAAAAACCCAAAAAAACATATTGTGCCAGCATAAAGACAAAGACTGTTCAACTTTAAAGGGAAACTCCACCCGAAGCACAATAAATATGTTTATATTGAAGGATTTCTGATCAGTGTTTAGTGATTCTGGTTGGTGCTGTATTTTCACTATTCCTGTGAGACCTTAGCGGTTGTGTGTTGCTCAGACGTTCAACAAGGGATAACAGTCCGCCGATAGCTCATAAAAACTCACCATTTTTCAGTCATGTTCAATGTCGTATTAATGAGAAACCCGAAGTAGACGTAGTGGAGATGTTGGCGAAAATGCTGCTAAAGCGCCGCTGCATCGCTCTCTTTAGGTAGGGATGAAGCGAGGGCTAAATCCCACTGCACCACTGGTAGTCAAACCACGCTTTGGGTAATGACCAAAGTGACCAACATTTCGATGAAAGAAACCCCCCCAGATCAGTTCACACGCTTATTACAATTTTCAGGGTGGATTTTTCCTTTCAAGTACTCGCATTAAAATCTATTCAGAAATGATATAAGTGAGGCAGCAGCTCTCACTCACCTGTGAAAGGTGACTCCAGCGAAACGAGCCTCTTTGTTGTCACGTGACTTGCAGCCAGTGACTGAGCAATGTCTGGGCATCTAGAGGAAAAAAATAAAAAAATAAAAAATTCACGAGTCTCATTTACCAACGAACATCGAAGCGAAAGAAAACAATCTCGTGCGATTGCGATGTCGTGTCATTTTCTGCAAAATCAAGCCTCCTCTATGGACTGAACCGAGAGAAATTTCTGTACATTATATAATTATGTGCATGAATTAATTTGGTATATTCTTTTACGCCATTACTGGTATGCTTGTGCTACGGATGTAATGATCCGACGGTTCGGATCAACGCATCCACGCAATGTTTCTTTTCTTGTTTGTTTTTTTAATAAAAGAATTAAAATGAATCGATACAACAATCATAAAATCGACTGTTATTGATCACAATTGAGTATAAAAGCGACTCTTCTTGAAAAAAAGACACAGAGGTGGGTGGTTAAAAGAAAAAAATAAAAAGATTCGTATTTTGAAACTGATGTACAAATCATTCGCCTGTAACTCTGACGGTTTTAAAATAGTCCACGTCTACGTCATTATGCGTGAATTAATGCTAGGTCTGCCCCAGATTCTGTGGCCACGTGTCAGTCCGAGTCTACCGAGTCGTATCGATCGGATCGTAGCAGATTCAGTGGGATCGTCGAACATCGAATCGTCGCCCTAAGAATCCAAAGCGTCTGGAAGCCTGACGTTTACACAACTACTCAGTGTTTTTCCAAGACATTCTAATTAAAAAATGCTGCCACGTATGCTTGTGTGTGTGTCTGTGTGTGTGTGTGTGAGAGAGAGTGTTCTAAATTCGACATAAAACCTGATATTTAGCACTGCGCGCTTAAAAATAGAATGCGCATGCGCAGTAACACGCATCGCGCACTACTTGCGCAGTCGCTGCGCATTGTTGATGCGCACCAAGGCAGCGTGTAATATTTTCCTCCACGTCTCCCAGCAGCTTTTTAATCGATCTCCGGTGCAGAGTGGCAATGCGTGTTTGCTCGTTTCCACGTCACAGTGATTGACACGATCTGTAGCTGTAAATGCTTCCCCAAAAACACCTGTGATTATTCTGAAACATGGTGTCGTTACTAGCTGCGCTGCAGTACTGTTGTGTTTATGTGTACACACATTACTTTCATATATACCCCCCCCCCCGCTCGCTTTAACGTCCGGTTACAGATATTTGAACCGCCGTTGAGATACAATACTCGCCATTTTGTTTATAGAAGCGCATATAGACTTACCTTTCGACCTCACGAAGATGGCTGTCTTCTTCTTCCTTATCCAAGCGCAACATGCAAGCCAGCCAATCAGAGTACGAGGTGGGCGTGACGTCACGGGCAGTGTCGCAACAGACACTTAAAAATTTTTTTTTTAATCCAAGATTTATACAGCAGTGCTGTTGAATTCTGCGTTGTGATTGGTCAGAAGGTGTTGATTAATTTTCTAAAGCAGCAGCCTTCACAGTAGTGCACCTGCCAATCACAGGTTTATATCCATGCACTTGTATCGTTTCTATAGAAACGGCTCATTATATTTAGTATTAATATAATAAATGGATTTATGAACTGCTCCCTGAGATAGGCTCCAGGTTCAACGTGACCCCGAAAAGGAGTAAGCGGTAGAAGATGGATGGATTTCTGAAATAATGTACGGCAAAGATACGACGAAACTCTCTGGACGGAGAAGGTTATTTAACGTCGTCGGAAGGAGTCTCCAGTGTCAGAGTTTTCACCTTGTGGTTTCTCAGTAGCGTGACAAGCCGAGGTTTTACGTCCTCGGTTCGCTTCGATTGAGGGGGGAAAAGAGGCGATTTAACGAGTGTTCATAGCTGTTCGAACCTAACAGGACCTAGCTGGTCTCGCCGACGTCCCGCAACGTCAGATGTAACCGTAATAGGATAAAAAGTACGACGCGTTTGATTGTTAATCAAATAAATTGTAATCATTGTGAAATTGCTGTCCACTTTAACGCGGTCACAGTAACTCCGCTTCAGAACACCGTCACCTCGTTGATTGTTTTCCTATAACAGCAAGCCCCTGGATATTTCATTCCTCACTTGTTTACGCTTTGTGTGTGTACTGTAGTGCGCCGAGAATTCCAGCAGGTTTGCGTCTGTTGATTTATCTGGCGGTATTTCGGTAGAATCGAGACCAAACCTAGGAACATGTTATCATCACAATATTGAAGACAGAAACAAGAAGATGATCATGGTTTGGCCTTTAATCTGTAACACATGTTTCAGGATGCCATTTCATGGTTAAGTGGAGAATTTCAAAATATAAATATGAGAAAATGATGTCAGAACAATACGTCCGCGGACGTCTGAGTGAGTTAAAGAATTTTAGGGCACTCGTATACACTAGAGGTCAAAAGTTCAGATCGGAATGAGTAAATGTCATTTGCTTGGCTTTAAAGAGATTTTTAAAAAAATAACGAATCATTTGGGAACGTGTTGTGTGACGTTATAATGCCCAGAGATCAGTTTATTTCTGAATCAAAAATGTTTTCATCATTTTATTTATTTGAATTTGATTTAGTTTAGTTATTTACTTATTTTTTTAATCATTTATTTTTTATTATTATTTTTCGTTTTGTTTTTATTGGGTATGTATGAACGTATGAATGTGTGTTCCAACCTGTACAAAAAACAAGTTCGGCTCCCGATTGGTTGATTCACTGAGATAGACAAAATCATTTCTGTAACTTTCTTTTCCTTTTATAAATGTGGGTCTCAGTGTACTGCAGTTTGTTTGGTCCCCCCCCCCCAATGTGCCATGTCTTCCAATAAAAATATTAATAATAATAAAAAAAAATGAAAAAGTAGTTCTCCTTTCGCAGTTTATGCGGTATGAAATATTTCGGATCGAACACTTTTCTTGCCCGCGTCATCGTTCCATATCCGTGTTATTTCATAGTGTTAACGTCTTCATTATTATACTAAAATAGTAGAAAAAAAAAAGAATACAAAAAACGAGCAAGGGTGCACAAACTTTTGACTGGTAGTGTATTGTAAAAACAGGAAGGTGAGGACAGTGTTATCACACAAACACACTAAACACGACACGATACATTGCTAGTGTCACATGTAGAAAAGCGTTCCGTATCAGTGTACTCGTTTCAGTTACGAATATTTTAGAAAAAAAATAGACTTTTTTTTTTATTAATTGATTTATTTTTTATTATTTTTAAATTTTTTACAAAACTCCAGTTTTCTCACGATTTAAAGTGATTGTACAGTTTTACGCTCGTTGTTCCCTTTAGACGGTGTCTACTCTTTTTGGTAACAGCTGGATAAAATGGCTTGAAGTTGTGTTGGATTGCATCGACAAAATCATCAGGCGGAATATTCACTGGAATAACGTACGGTTAGTGGAGTGAGAGAGAGGGAAGAACACGACTGCTTACATGAAGCGCACTTAGAGAGAGAGAGAGAGAGAGAGAGAGAGAGAGAGTATGTTTTATTGGCTAGAAAATGTAGAAATCATCCCTCCGTGTTGACCTAACTGAAGAGCGGCGCTCACAGTAGAAGGCAGGTGCATTTGGACACTTTCTCGTGGCTGAGCAGGCCGAACTGGGACGTCGCCACGTTTTGGATCAGGTTCCAGAACTGTTTGAAGGATATTCCCTCTCCATCCTTCACCCCCATCTGCTTCAGCACCTCCCCGAAGCCTGCGTCTGACCCTCCGGTCTGAAACGGGAAGAACCAAAGACATGACTCTTACTGTTAGTCACAGCGCCTTATCGTTTCTATAGTAACAGCGTGCACAGGGACGCGTACGGTGGGCGAAGCACATAGAAAAAAAACCCAATTCTAATTGTTGTTGTTTCTGTTTAACATTTACGGAAGGAGTCTCCAGTGTCAGTGCTTTGTAACAGTCAGAGATAAAGCTGTAACTTTATATAAAGAAATCATTTTATTTCTGAATTTTGTTTATGAACGTTCATGAGAACTTTCATAAGAAAATCAAATCCTTAAAAAAAGGGCCTGCTTTTAGTTTCTTATAAATGGTTGATTTTATTTATTTTCTTTTAATTTAAATTCTTTCTTCCTGTCTTTTCTTTTTTCTTTCTTTCTTTACTTTTATGTGTTTGTTTCTTTCATTCTTTCTTGTTGTTTCCTTTTGTTTTGTTTTTTTTCTTTCTTTCTTTTTTGTGTCTTTCTTTCGTTTCTGCCTTTTCCTTGTTTGTTTGTTTATTTCTTTCATTCGTTCTGTTTGTTTCTTTTAATTTTTTTAATTTTCATTTTTCATCCTTTCTTTACTTCTTGCTTTCTTTACTTTTCTTTCATTCTTTCATTTTTGCTTTTCCCTTGTTTGTTTGTTTATTTATTTATTTCCTTGTGTTTGTTAATTTGCTTTTTGCTTTTTCTTTCTTTCTTTCTTTCTTTCTTTCTTTCTTTCTGTTCCTTTCTTTACTTCTTGCTTTCTTCACTTTTGTTTGTTTGCTTCTTTCATTCATATTTACTATTTTCTTCTTCATTTGTTTATTTTATTCCTTTTGTTTGTTTATTTCATTTTTGCTTTTTGTTCCTTCCTTCCTTTCTTTCTTTCTTTCTTTCTTTCTTTCTTTCTTTCTTTCTTTCTTTTTCTTTCTTTTGTTGTTTCTCCATTCTGTATCGTTTCCTCAGTTGCTCCGGGTTAATTTTTATTTCTTTATTTCACAAAATGTTAGATCAAGTTTTATTTTTTACTCCTGTAAACTCTACGAAACGTATAAGCCTAAGTGAACTTTTACATCTGTACAGAATGAAATTACACTACATCCGAATCACTTTGTTAAAACCCATGAAATGTGATCGTCGTCCCCCCCCAACGCCCCCCCCCACCCCCATAACACACGACAAACACACAGTAAGTTCTTTTAATAACACAGAAAAACGGTTTGTCTAAAATATCAGAAATAATCTATCTCTGCATGCTGCATTACAGATCTGGAGTTTAAAAACAGCCCAGATTCTATACTTTATCATCCAGACATGATCTCACGTTTACGTTCTATTAAAGGCTCGCGTGCGTCCCTGAAGTGGCTGTCCCTAATGAAGAGTTAATAATGAAATCGTTAAAAGAGTGGTAGATGTAAAAGGACGTGAAAGTAAACAGTAAACAGTAAAAGTGGGTAATATATTAGCGTAAGAGCGTCTCAATGCGAACTAACGAGCATTCTTTAGTCACTCAGCAGGGAATGTAAATAAGCGTGCTTGGAACAGAAGGTTAAACTCTCATGCTCGCTCCTCTACCTCGTCTCTGCACTGCGGCTCCTGATCTGAAATCTGTGTTTCTGTATGGTTTCCTGTTTCCTGCCACGGAGTATTACCAGTAGTCGTAGTGAATGTCACATTGAAGTGAAGTTGTCGTTTTATTCTGTCGGCTTAGAAACCTGTTGCAAAACCGCGGTCACCATTTATCATCCTGCTTGTTTCCCCTCTTCCACCCCTCTTTTATTTCCTTTCCAGAAATTCCACGTTAGGCCCGAGGCAGCCTGCCGAAACACGAACGGAAACGACAGGCTCTGACTAAAGCAACCCGAACTCCTTCCTCTCTCGGTCCGAGCCGTTTCCAGCGCCACTGTCTGACACACGTTCGGATCGACCGGACCGAGGAGATAATGAAAAAAAAAATCCACATAACAAAATGACAGCCAGGCCCCGGTGGTTTAGAGTTTCCTAACAGGGATCTGCAGCCACACCCTGCAACTGTGTGGCAAGAAGCTGGGCGTGTACTTACCTTGACGAGGTTGGGCAGCTGCGAGGAAAGGAGATTCTTGAATTCATCAGCCTTGAGCGTGGAGCCCTTATCACCCGAAGCAGCGTGGAAGTTTGTGACCAGAGTGTTGATGGCCTTCTCCAGGTCTGAAAACTGAATAAGAGAGAGAGAGAGAGAGAGAGAGAGAATTTATCCTCGGTTAAAAAAAAAGAAATATATATGTGTACTCTTACTTCTCCTCATAGATTGAATACAGTCTTAAAGCTATTGACATTCAAAATCTGGCGCATCACCTACACAGCAATACCTGTAATACCTGTAAGTCGAGCAACAGCAGCCCCGCCCCCTATACTCTTTTTACCCGCAGACACACCTGAGCCTGAAAACATCGCATTCTGATCTCTCCAGGCCATGCAGGGAAACGCCGGAGCTGTTTAAACCAGTCGCGCCTGGTCTTCGAGCCTCACGCACAGAGGGGTCGAGTCAGTTTAAGACCCACTAGAGCTCGTTGAAAGAAGCCGTACCGACCCATAATCTAACGATTAACACGCAGCCGGAATGACAGACAACACTCTGTCTGGGGCTGTAAACGTATGAAAGGTTAATACAGTTCAAGTTCTAGCAAGATTTGTTGGAAATCGGCAGCACGGTGTCATATCTGTCGCTAGATTCGTACGACTCGATTAAAGTTATGGTTTTGAGGTTAAACGATCAGATGAAATAAAAGTCGCCTGGTGTTGTTCCAGTCTTGTCCACGTTGAGTGATCTTGTGCCATCTATAGCTTCAGATCCCTGTTCTTGGCCGACAGGAGTGGAACCCGATGTGGTCTTCCGCTGTTGAGCTCACGTTTTGTGCTCGCCACGGTCGGAAAGTTGTCTTCCTGTCAGCTCGAACCAGTCCGGCCGTTCTCATCCGTGCTCTCTCATCGACAAGGCGTTTCTGCCTGCAGAACCGGAAGTCTTTTTTGTTTTTCGCACCATCCTGTGACAAGTCTACGGAGTGTGGTGCGTGGAAATCCCAGGGAAATCAGCAGTTTCTGAATTAGTGTGCCCCAAGCGACCATGTCTCAGATACAGACATGTATTGAAGGG
>CM022765.1:23069649-23089649 GCA_012411365.1 Ameiurus melas
GGGTCAGTCGTGATACAGTGCCCCTGGAGAAGAGAGGGTTAAGGGCCATGCTAAGGGGCAGCTTGGCAGCACCAGGGCTTGAACTTCCAACCTTCTGATCAGTAACCCAGAGTTTTAACCACTAAGCCACCACTGCCCCCATTAGTGATGAGTAGATCTAATGGTCTTGCTCAAAGACCCAACAGTAGCAGCTTGTGGGCTTGGGATTCAAGATCACAACCTTCTAACCATAGCGCAGATCAGTGGTCACCAACCATGTTCCTGGAGATCTATCTTTCTGATGACATTAGCTTAAGAACTTTAGCAGCCATAATCATGTCCACCTGACCATCTAATCACTGCCTTAAGAAGTTCTTGATCAACTAAACCAGGTGTGTTAGATTTTGGATTGTCGAAGAAACCTGCAGGAAGGAAGAGGGTTGGTGACCACTGCTCGAGTCTCTGTGGTGCCCCGGACTGTCAACAAGATCATCAGCATCCAACAAATGAGCACGAAGAGTCCTGCCAGTCTACAGACCCGTCAATCATGTTGCCTGTCATCCAGAGAGCCTTTCTCTTCTCCACTAGCATTCACATGCTTTAACCAAGGGGCTAATGTTTTTCCATCGCTAGTCGTGGCAGTTAAACGACATTCTGGTGTCTTTTTCCAGTGCGTATTTTGCGTATTTGTTTTTCAGGTGGTACGTGAAGCGTAAAAAAACACTTTCATTTTCATTCAACACTTTCAGGTTCATATTTTTCCCCCATCTTGTGGCTTTTATATCATAATCATAGTTCATGCATGACTACTGGAGTAAACAAAAGTGGCACCAACACCTAATTAGCATTGTTAGCACATCATGTTTTATCGTGTCAAGTGTTTCAAGTGTTTATGTCTCAGCAACTCAAATTACAAGACTGTACTTCCGTGAATGTAAGATGGCAATGCTCACTTCGTCATGATCCAGCGAGCAAACGCGGTTTAAATAAACGAAGGCTAATGCTAACAACTCTCCGGTTCTTATTCCACATCCAGGGAGTGGCTTTGGAGGATTAACTACACGTTTATAGACTTCTGTTCCCATGGTTTTTTCCGGGGATTCAACTCTGAAGATGATTTCTGGTTACATTTAATGTTATGGAATGCCCACTTTAAGGTTTAATCAGCTGCGTCGCACCACCGTCTCACTGATTATTTTCCTAAAACAACACACCCTCGGGCGTTTTAGTTCTCGCTCCACCTCTTGTTATAATGATGAGAAACCAAGTAACCCATCATGTTGTTTAGAATGCTAGGGTGTGATTGGGGGAGAGTTCTACGTAACCATGCAAGTAGCATTGCAAATGAAGTAACAGTATAATGAGTCAGGTGGCATTAGTGGAATTAGTTTAGAGAACCAGAGTATGGGATCAGAATATGAAGAAATAATCTTGTAACAACAAAGTGTGTGAGTGTGTGTGTGTGTGTGTGTGTGTGTGAGAGATATAAAGACTATTTTGGACTACATCATGCACTTTGGTTAGTTTGCATCTTTAAGACTCTCCAGTTACTCTAACACACACACACACACACGCACACACATATACACAGGGAGTAATCCTAAAATCCTACACAGTTTGACTCAAACTTGCCGAGCCCAAAAGTCTGGCACAGTCACCCTCGCGCGTTTGAACGCTCGATCTTGTGCAATATCATGTATATTACACACAAAAGCTACCTCACTCTACAACTTCTGCGCAGTTATTTTCACACAGACGGCGTTCATGCTATGACAGGTTTGTGACACACACACACACACACACACATAGTGGGGTGCAGAGAAATACGTTTCAGTTACACCCCCAGGCAGTCACCGTGCTCAGGATCAGGTATGAAGTGTAAATAGAAATGTCGAATAGATTTAGTAAAAAGTTAAGTGTTAAGTGCTGTTAAGTGTAACCTTTTTCCGAAAGCGTTGGATCTGAGAGCAAAAAAAAACCTGCTGAAGGTTTTCTCCGAATATTTGGAGTCTGAATCGGTATTAAACCAAGCGAGATTCATTTACAAGTAACCTGTGGTGGTGGACGATTATACTGATCTAGACGTTGTGATGGCTTTGGGGAAATGTTCTATGAAGTATAATCTCTCTGGTGCATGTATCTAAATCACAGGGAAAGTTCTAGTATTTTACATTCTGGTTAAAGTAAAAACATGCAAAACTGCATTGTGAGATATGGTCTCGGACGAGAGAGACGCCAACATGTTCGTTATCTAAAAGCAACTGCATCTACGTTAACATGTAATAAATAAAACTATTTTTTTTAACCCCACTTATTTATTTTTTTTAATCAAAGAAAATAAAAAACATTAAAAAAAAAGTCTGACCAGCTGTGATGTAAGATGAACTTGTATTAGAATGATGGGAATAGAAAAAGAGAAAAAATTAAATTATATAATCTAAAATAAAAACTGTTTTTCTTTTACAAAAAAAAAAACACACACACCCAAAAAGTACCCTTTTTTTCTTAGGAACTTCTTTTTCTTTTTTTTTCTTAACAAATTTTTTTTTTGTGTCCCCACCCGCCCCCCCCCAACCCCCCCCACCCATTCTTTTTCCCCCCCCCCCCCCCCCCCAACACCCCCCCCCCCCCCCACAGTATGGAGAAGGAAAGGAAGGGCCCATGAGCCATTGCATACCACATCATCTGTCAGACATGGTGGAGGCAGTGTTATGGCGTGGGCATGTACAGCTACCAATGGAACTGGGTCACTGGTGTTTATTGATGATGTGACTGCTGATAGACATGTCAGGATGAGTTCTGAAGTGTATAGAGCTTTACTTTCTGCTCAGTTCCAATCAGCAGTCAAATGCTGCAAAACTAATAGGACGACACTTCACAGATGGATAACGACCCTAAACGTACAGTGAACGCAATCCATGAGCTTCTTAATTCAAAGAAATGAAATGTTCTTAAATGTCTGATGGACTCGAACCCAATCGAGCTGCTTTTCACTTATTGAAGACAAAACCGAAGGCTGAAGGACCCACAAACAAACAGCAACTGAATGTGGCTGCAGTAAAGGCCTGGTGATGAAACTCAAGGGAGGAAACTCAGTATTTTGTGATGTCCATGGGTACCAGACTGAGAGCAGTCACTGACCGCAAAGTATTTGCATCCAAGTATGAAAAAGAATCCTAATATTTACAATGACGTTAGTTTGTCCAATTACTTTCGGGCCTGTGAAAATGGAAGGAGTCTGTAAAAATAAAAAGTCTGTAATTCCTAAATGGTTGAAGCAATATTTTTGTTAAACCCCTTGAATTACAGCTGAAAGTCTACACTTCAATCGCAGCTCGATTGCTTCATTTCAAATCCGTCGTGGTGGCGTACAGAGGCGAAATCACAAAACTTGGTCTTGCCACTGTCTGAATACTTATGGACCTGACTGTGTATAGTGGTTTATGTCTGTTATTCAATAGCACATATCGAAACCATGTCAAAACAACATCCATCGCATTAGGAAAACTAACATTTAGCTAACGAACGATCGATTAAAACACCTTTAAGCAGAATAACTGTGTTTACCACAGTGTTTGTTGAACTGGCTCCTTGTTTACGTCTAATGATATTTACAATAAGCCTAGGCAAGTTGAGAAACTTAATAAAAAAAACAACTCTACATTGTTTCCGGACCCGAATTCTGACCAAAACTGGCATTTTCTTTTTTCATTTTTCCCAATTGTCTTTCAATTTATCAAACCCCATCCACCAGCCAGCTTTTCAACAGCCACCACATGATTAAACGGATTCCTCCGAGACGCGTGAAGCCAGCCGATCACATCTTATCGATTCTGCTGCTCGGGCTGCACCAGAGGACAGTGTAACACCCTCAGAGGAAACCTCTATCTGCCGTCTTCTGCATACATGCTCTCACATGTCCACAATTGGCTCATGTCGAATGCAGCAAACCGTGAATGCTGCTCTGTTGCGCCACTCAGGAGCCCCAACACTGGCTTTGGACCCTTCAGCTTGATTCATTCATTCATTCATCTACAGTAAGCGCTTGATCCTACTCAGGATTTGGGCGGATCCAGAGCTTGCATCTTGGGAGTGCTGGGTAGGACACCAGTCCATTGCAGGACACCATGCACACACATGTTCATACCCAAGGGCCATTTCGAGTCACCGTTCCACCTAACGGCATATTTTTGGGAGGTGTGAGGAAACTCAGGAAACACCCTGGAAACGTTGGGAGAACATGCACAGGAACTCCACACATAGTTATTTTCTTAAAGTAGAGGTTGCGAAGTACAGACAGAAGAAGAGAAAAAAAACAAACATTTTTGGCTGGTTGCCAGAATTCAGCTGCAGTGACATCCGCCAGTTTTTCCAACACAAGTTGAATAACTGAACAGTGACAGTATTACAGGTCAGAATATCTTCTGGTTTCACAGTATTACAGGTCAGAATACATCCTATTTTTACAGTATTGTATAATAATTATCGTAAATAGTTTATGTGCATACTTCACAGCATGTACATGAAGCAAATCTCAGCTTATTGAAAGGAGCGACAGTAATTCACTTGCTACCACAATGATGACTCACTCATTCATTATACTACTTTATTGCTATTAAAACCAGTCTCTCTCTCTCTCTCTCTCTCTCTCTCTCTCTCTCTCTCTGCAATTCCTAGGCATGCTCACACAAACACAGAAATGCTCATTGTGTGAAAATGTTTTGAGCAGGATATGACTCAGTGAGTCTGGATTCTGATTCGAGTCAGGCTGTTGTTAAGCTTTTTGATGTGTTTGGTTGTCTCTGCTGTTTTAAAGGACATTCCAACAATTCTATTCCCACAATTTTATTCTGTCCTCTACCACAGGGCGTGGCAGTGTATTGGTATGATGCCATCAATATATCGATAACATTATGCAGGCGTTTTTCATCCCGATACTCAGTCCATTTTAAATAACATTAAGGTGATTGGTTTCTGTGATAGGTTGAGCCCAACCAATAGCATCTGAGTAAGTTCATACCATCTATAACATACATCATGGACAGCCTTTCTCCAAGCGCACCCTCCCCCACTTTTCAATCACTTCCTTGGTTATTCTGCTCATTTCCTGTTCCCACATTATATTATATTATATTATATTATATTATATTATATTATATTATATTATATTATATTATATTATATTATATTATATTATATTTGTGCTGACGTATTTGTGCTGCATGTTTTTGTGAAAACATGTTTTAAATCCCCTTTGAAATCTGGCTCGAGTTAAGGCGCCAAAAGATGTTCGGCTTCGAAAGAGACTGACATCAACAAAGGAAGACGCGAAAATATGAGGCTCAGAAAGATGACTCTCACGGTGACTGGAGAGCTTGGAAGAACATTCCAGAGATCTCAAGACTAGATATCCTTACAGATCAATTCACACACGTGGTCAGACACATTCCTCGTGTACACGTAATTTGACTCGCCACTGGTTTTGCTAGAAGTGATGAATCTAAAGATGAACACCAGAGGAGTTCGCTGCACAATACATTGTTCATGTTTGTATTCAGTGTGCGCTAAAGTCCAGAGACGTTCCTCACATGCCACACACACTTTAAATACCTGACTCATGACTGAGTCAGAATGTATAATGTGTTGCTTAAACACAAAAGCTCTTGCTCTTGACACACAGCTACAGTGTATGTTTCAGCAAATCCACATGACAGACACCAAAGGAACAGAGCTGAGGAATGTGTAAAGCACTCATGTAGAAAAAAAAACACATATATAAATATAAATATAAATAAATATTTAAAAAAAGCAGAAAAAAAAAAAAAAAAAAAAAAAAAAAAAAAAAAAAAAAAAAAAAAAAAAAAAAAAAAAAAAAAAAAAAAAAAAAAAAAAAAAAAAAAAAAAAAAAAAAAAAAAAGGGAAAAGGAAAAGGGGGGAGAGAAAGAGTGTGTGTTTTTTTTTGGTTTTTTTAGGAGAAGGGTGGGGGGTAAAAGAAAAGGGGGGGTTTTAGTTGTTTTTGAAGATAGTGATATATATTAGTAAGGAAAAAAAGGAGGGAGAAAAAGAAAAGAAAAAAAAAAAAGAAAAGGGGAGGAGGGGTTGTGTGTTTTTTTTTTTTTTTTATAAGATGGATAGGGTGGTAAAAAAGAGGGGTTTTTTGTTGTTTTTGAAAAAAGAGGAGACATCTGAAGAATAACATGAGGGAGAATGTTTAGAATAAACACTTGTTGCCTATTCATCTGGACGAGGTTACCAGAACCAATCGATCCAATTCCTCCTTTAACACTGGCTATGTAAGTAATTCGTTAAAGCTAGCAGTTATCAAACCTTTGATTAAAAAAACAAAACCTGACCTCAACCCTTGTCATTGGAGCTCGGCAGTTAGGCTTATACTTACATAGGAATAACCTTCAGTCAGGATATATGCCTCAATAGAGTACTGAGACAGCGCTGGTTAAAGTAGTAAATGACCTGCTACTGAACTCCAATCAGGGTTGTTTCCTTGCGTGTGTTGCTTGATCTTAGTGCAGCTTTTGAGACCAGGGATCATAATGCTTTTTAAGATAGACTAAAATAAGTGTTAGACAGCTCTGTTCTGGCTCAGGACTATACGATGGACAACAAAGTTTACGAATATCAACTTTACATTAAACAGTACGTAAAGAACATTAGACACTAAATGCTGAGCAACTACTTAATTTCGACAAGACAGTAGTACTTCTACTAACAGGCAGGTAGAAGTAAGCTTTGTGAAAGCAAGTCTGGATGGCGTTACATCATGCGCAGCTGGGCAGCATGGCTCCTCACTGCTGGTGAGCTGTCGTGGCATGATGCATCATGCACTCTGCCAGAAGAGAAGATTGATTCTCACTACCTGTGTGCAAAAGCAGTGCAACCCATGGGTATAAATATTCACGAGTTCGTTTGCATATACCCGCCGCTCCAGCAAATAGGGTCAAGCTAATACGCATAAGAGGCGGGGTTTTTAAATGACCGAAACACTGAGGTTTTTCCACAAAAAATGCTAATTATTAGAATGACTTAACTGCTTAATGTTCTGTGCTAAATTTATTCATGTAAATATGTAGCTTGGTGTAGGGAAGTTGTTTTTTTTGGAGGGGGTGGGGGGTAGCTGGGGGGATGTTGGGGCGGGAGACGGTTGCATTTTGTAAGCATCATTTTGGGGTGAAATCATGACTCAGGCCCTGTGAACATATTTTGAATATGACTTATCTCACATGCCTTACTTGCTAAAGGTGAAGTAGGCTAATAATATATCCATCCCTCAACAGCGATGACTTCAGGGTGTCTTTAAGGCATCATTCCATGATGAAACCATAAACCATGTTCCATAAAAATGCTCCACACGTATGTTACTGTGGCCTCATTGAGCTATTGTACGTCAATCAATCTGTCTGTGTGCCCCTCGTTTTAGCATAAAACCATTTGTGACCACAAAGCAGATGTCCAGAAACTTAATGTCTGGTGTTGATCAATTAATTCTTGTTCAGATCTTATTAAAAAAACCCACCGCCATGTCATCTCAGCAGCTCTATACTCTTCTTCTGTACTGAGCTCCACAAGCTCCAATTTAATTCAGAGCATTTCATCATGTTTGTTTTTCCCATCCATATTTTATTTCCTCTGACAGTTCTGCAGCTTGTTGAAACTTGTGGTGAAAGCGATGGCTCGTAGCACATTTCACACTTTACACGGAGTCAGTCGGCATGGTGCTGGAACCAGGAACTCACTCACTCACGGGCTGACCTGGTGCACCGTTCTCAATCAGGACAGACTGAATCAATCTGGGTGTCAGTATACATGTTTACTTACTTCCAGCGTTCAGTAAATCTTCACCAAGCCATCATTAGCACTGAACCATGGGCTGGGTTCAGACTTACTTGTAGCTGCGAGAGACCTGCCTGATCCATCTTGATGCCCTACTTCTGGTTGGAGTTCTCATCACTTGCTGTTGCTGAGGATGGCCCCAAATGGACAGCCTGAAGATACGTGCGATTACTGAGTATGGTACCACTTAAAAACCATGAAGATGGCTTTAGGACTGCAATGGCCATTTTTTGCCAACAGTTTTGCACTCAAGTCTTCATCAGTGAACAGTTGATAACTTCAACAAAAAATGACTTCATGTAAAAACTATAATGAAGCTCCTGGTTCCACAATTGCACTTGTTGACCATGTAGTGCACGGTTATAGAAGGGAATTATTTATGGGGATGGGTTCCCTTTTGAGCCGGGTTCCTCTCAAGGTTTCTTCCCCATGTCGTCTCAGGGAGTTTTTCTTCGCCACAGTCGCCTCTGGCTCGCTCAATAGGGATATATCTCTAAATTTAAAATGTATATCCTGAATTGATATTTTACAGTAAAGCTGCTTTGTGGCAAGGGCTAAACAAATAAAAAATTGTATTGAATTGAAAGAGCAAATATGTGCACTGTCTCATCTCAGTTTGGAAGACTCTACATCATTAGATGTGTAGTCACGTAACTAGCCATGAGGACAGAGGTCCAGGTTTCAATAGTTTTAGAAGGTTTTTTTTTGTTATGTTTTTATCTTACATGTATATACAGGGTTTCAGAGTCACCACTAGGCACTTAAGGCGGGGGGATAACTGGGTTTAACTGGTTTAATTCAATTGAGTTGTATTTGTCTGGTGCTTTCAATAGTGGACACTGTCTCAAAGCAGCTTTACAGAAACATATAAACACAGGATACAGATTTTAAGTGTATGAATTTATCTCTATTGAGTGAGACGGTGGTGATGAAAAACTCCCTAGGATGATATCAGGAAGAAACCCTGAGAGGAACCAGACTCAGAAGGGAATTCGTCCTCATCTGGGTAACAACGGATAGTGTGAAAGTAAAAGAAAGTTAATTATGGATTTAACATGAAGTCTGTTTGTTGAACTAGTCCACTGTTCACTAAAGGAGACCTGAGGGTAAAACTGCATGTGGTAATTGCAGTCCCAAGGCAACCACAGCGAGAATGTGCATGGGAATTGAGGTCCAAAACTATTTCATGGTAGTTCAAGCAGTACCATCCTCAGCAATCTCCAGGCGGTAACCTCCAGTTGATGTGAGAACCATCCAGAGGTAGGACATCAGGATGTTCAGACAAGTCCGGAGAGCAGAAAGGGTCAGGATCACTCACATCTCCATACAATCAAGTGTGGCTCCACAGAAGGAGAGAGGGGGGTAAAGGGAGGGAGAGATCTTTAAGTATGCTTACTATCACGTAATGGATAAGACTGTTTACCTGCAATTAACCATGTTAGCTAAAATGTAGACACTAGAAATGTTTACATGAACACTTTCTTATTCATTTATCTATGTAATATGTTTTTCCTAGAACTGAACGTTGGTTTTGTATAAATCTTGATCCTGGTTATGGCCTTAATGACCATAACTACATCCCTAAACACACTAATTAGCACGCTATCTATCTTGTCCTGCTGAACTGAGATGATCCTGCACCATTTCCAGCCTCTAGGTGTCAGTGTTTATCTAGACCTGAACATTTCTGCTCTTTACATTCCTTTTTTTTACTCACATTTATCACCTTTTGTTGTTTTATTTTACTTTTATTTATTTTATTCGCAATTTTTTTTCATCTTACATGTAAACAAACCATTCGTTATCATAAAATATGTCATGTTCATGTGAAAAAGCATGCACATTCATAATGAGTCATGTAAAGTCTCCTAAAGGTCGAGAAAACCTTCCTTGTCACACAAGCTTCCTGTTTCCTGCTTCCTGGTTTTCCTCACTGCTGCCCCTGTTATATCTTTCCAAAGCTCCATGGTCATTATTATCACCGGATTCTATGTAGTTTATGTACTGTATATTGAGATATGCTCAAACTAAGAGTCTGTTCCATTATACGTAAAACTGACTCCTGATATATATCAAACAAATGCAGCAAGCTACATGAAAATATACATAAGCAAAGCATATTAAAATGTATAATAATGCATAAAATGTAAATACTTACATCACCAGTATAATTATATCACCAATTCTGATTGGTCAGAAGGTGTTAATGAGTTTTCTGTAATGTCACACACGGACACGAGGACCTGTTGTCTTTGGAAGGAGTCTCCAGTTTCAGCATCAGAAACACCCACCTCTGTGTTCAGGATGGAGGAGTGTATGTTTTGCAGTGACTTGGTAGTATGACAAAGTGCAATTTTGATTTATTTGTTTATTTATTCAGGGGTTCTTTTCTTCGTATCAGCCAGCAGTAAAGCTGTAACTTTACGTTTTCAGCTCCTATAATGTTAGCGATGAAAGGAACGAACGTCCACAACATTACATGTATCTATAAACTAACTGTATCTATAAAATGTGTAAAAGTAACATTGTAATCACTGACCAATTGATGTGCACAGAAATCTGGATAATTAAATGAAAACCATGTCACGGAGAAAAAGAAGGAAACATTTTAAATTCATTTCCTTTTATTTCAAGTGATTTCATTAAAACTGTAATTTACACATTGTAGGATCATTAAAAAAAATATTCAAGTGAATGTGCTGTGTGCACCGGTCTAATGTCTACATACATAGAACTAAGCAAAGATTTAAATAAAATCATCCATCCATCCATCTTCTATACCACTTATCCTTCAGGGTCGCGGGGAAGCTGGAGCCTGTCCAAGGGAGCATGGGGCACAAGGCGGGGTACACCCTGGACGGGGTGCCAATCCATCGCAGAGTACAATCAAGTGTGTATGTGATACACAATCACACATACACTACAGACACTCTGGACATGCCATTCAGCCTACCATGCATGTCTTTGGACTGGGGGAGGAAACCGGTGTACCCGGAGGAAACCCCCACAGTATGGGGAGAACATGCAAACTCCGCCCACACAGGGGGCAGCAGTGGGAATCAAACCCCCGACCCTGGTGGTGTGAGACAAACGCGCTAACCACTAATCCACCATGCGCCCTTAAATAGATCCAATGACTTACACTTCAATAAATATTAAAATAAATGTTAAAATTATGTAAAAAACAAAAACAAAACAAAACAATACCGACATGTTTTTGCTTGTTTCTATACTCTGCTTTTTGGTACTAGTTTTTTCCCCTTATTGCTGTTAAGTTTTCTTAAGGAACATTCTACAACTTTTGCTAATCTAATTCTAACGGTGGATCATTTGGTTGCCGTTTGAAGATCTCAGGGTTCAAACAGGAATATTCGACTTCCTGCAAGGAAATGGAAATGCGAGAAACAACCGTTAGTACGTGTAAAAGTGTGTGGTGTGTGTGTGGTGCATGGACGGGGTTTGATACCGTACCGATATTGTCGAAGGCTTCTCTAGATTCGACCTGAGCATGTCCCGTTTTCCTGTGGAGTGGACACGGACTTTTGTAGACTTATCAACACGTTCGTGTAAGCGCAGAATTGATACAAATACTCAAAATATCAGCCTGAGTTATTATTACCCTGGGTCTGGTGTTTACACTGAGTATCGGCGCTCGTGCGATGCCTGGAAATATGGTCAGAAAAGACAGTTTAGCTTTCTCACTTGCTAAAAATGTTCGGATACTTTTTCACCAAATCATACTGTATTCAACAGAATGAGAGACAAACCTTTCAACCCGTAAAGTCTCTCGCCTCTCTGAGAGAAAATGGGGAAAAGAACAGATTAAAGTTAAATAAGCGTAATTTAAACCAGTACACTAATAATAAGACAATACATCTTCCTGAAACAAGAGTAGAGGCCTGGAAGCAATTAGAAATACCTCACAGAAAGCTGTGATACCCTACATACAGATCCAGTTCTGTTTGATGCTAAGTTGTTGTTAGCTAAACTAAGCACACCCAGACCCAGACAGATTTTAAACCTTAAGTTGTTACTTAAGCTAAGCAAATCCACATCCACACCCATTTTGAAGCTAAGTTGTTGTTGTTAGCTAAGCACGTACAGGTCCAGACCGGTTTTAAAGTTGTTATTAGCTAAGCTAACCAGATCAGTTTTTAAGCTTAAGTTGCTGTTAGCTAAGCGAAGTATGTACAGGTGCAGAACTATTTTAGAAGTTTAGTTGTTAGTTCAGCTAAGCACACACAGGTCCAGACATGTTCGAAGTTACAGTCATTGTTAGCTAAGTATGTACAGGTCCAGAACTATTTTGAAATTGGTGTAGGATGGGTGCTGAAATTTTAAGCCGCATACACGTGATGTGTTTGTAAAGGTGTGAGGCAAAAGTGCTAACCACTAAGCCACCGCGCGCCGTAAATGTATGTATGTATTCAAGTCCACAAGTACTTGCGTTGATGTTTTAACTGCTGTTAGTTAAGCTACGTATCTACAAGTCCAGACACATTTGAAGCTAAGCTGTTGTTAGGTACTCACATACAGGTCCAGACCCATTTTAAAGCTGGGTGGCTGCTAGGTAAACTAACCTAACCTAATCTCGGACCTATTTTAAAGTTATGTTGTTGCTTTCAACTAACTAACGAACGAACTAACTAACTAACTGACCACAGTATTGAGTGTTTTTGAGTAGCTGCTATATTGAATCAGGTGCGTTAGAGCAGGACCACTAAGTGGTGAAATCACTCAAATATACCTGATCGTGTGTGATTTTTTTTTTAAACATTTATTCACCTTTGCGTAAACACAGAACCACGGTGAGCGCCACGGCGATGGTGAAGACGGCGACACCGCAGCCTCCATACAGCAGCCACGTACATGTAGCGTCTGAATGACCTGCTAGTGACATCAATGACTCAATGCAATTGTATTTCTTCTATAATAATATTTCTGTAAAAAATATATCTTTAAAACATATAAAGAGACTTTCTATAGTCTATAGATTGCAGTAGATTTAGTGTGGAGATTTATATATATATATATATATATATATATATATATATATATATATATATATATATATATATATATATATATAGACAGATAGAGAGAGAGAGATAGAGAGAGAGAGATAGAGAGAGAGAGAGAATTGCACACAGACGCATATATATATTTCCTTCAGAAGTATTCAGTTCATTAAATGCGGATGTTCCACAACATTAAATGTAACTAGAAATGTATAAAAAAAGTGCATTATGCTATTCTTTAATAAATAAAATTATTTTGTTTGCATTTTCTGTGGCAAAAGAGGAATAAAACACGTTGAGGTTGTGCTGTGAAATTGGAAAATAACAGTAACTCTGCTTTGTTCATTAGGTTTCTATAACAGCGTGCCCCGAAATATTCTATTCCTTCTTTATCATAAGTTCTTACTGACTGAGATTCTGGAATATTCCGACAACATGCCAACATTATATGCAGTGTATTGGAAATGTATTTATTTATTTTTTTTAACAAAATACTCAAATGGTTAATTATTTCCACCGGATTCACATAACAGTTAGAGTACAGAAATGTGCTTAAACACTTTTTTTTTTAAATCTTAAATACATATTACGCAATGAGCGTACTAGCTATAATATTTTATTCTGCACTCGGGTGTAATCAGGTTTATAATGAAACACGTTAAAGTCCGCTTACTTTGTCGTCGCAGAGTTCGGGACACGCTCATGTTCCCATACTTGACGACACACTCGATGACGTGAGCCTCTTCCCTCCATTCCTCTGCAGGAATGGTGATTTGAGCTCGAGTGTATTCCGAGGCTGAATCGTCGTGTCCTGTCCAGCCTGATTCTGTCCATCCCGTGCGCTCGTCTCCGTCAATTAACCACAAAACACTGATCTGAGAGGGAACGGCGTCCATCACCACACACTGCAGGAGGACGGAGGGAGAGTCCACGTCCGTCGGTGTGTACAGAACTATAGACGGCTTTAACGGACCATTATCTACAACACACACACACACACACACACACACACACACAGTACACATTCAACACATTCTCTTCTGTTGTGCATAAAGATGATCATTTGAAGAAATTCATCTGTCTACGTTTATGATCATTAATACATTGTCTATAACAGCAGCTCTGATCTATCAAACAGTAATTAAATGATGTAGTATATAGGATATTAATGCGCTCGCTCGGTTCTGTAGTCTATAGTAACAGCTCATTCACAGGACCTTGGACGATGGATGCTCCACATAAACAGATTTGTAAAAATGAATAACGTTTTTTGTTTCTAAGGAGATGCTTGTTTAACATTTTAGGAAGGAGTCTCCAGTATCAGTAAGTTCTCCACCACAGGAAGGTCTTCGGGATGGAGCGCTGTGCACTTTTTTTTGTTTCATTAACTTCAAGAGCGCGAACGAGAGAAGCTGGTGAGAGAAACTGTAACCGTAAATGGATAGAAAGTGCAATAAGTCGAGTGATATTGATTTTCTTTTCGTTTTAAAAGTCGTTAGAAAGTTCTTATTGAAAATCGATTCGAAGCTTGTTCTTTCTCTTTATTTCTTTTCCTGTCGTACTGCCAGGTCTTACTTTATTGCACTTGGTTTGATTTTAAGTTGCATTGTGGGAAACTTTTTTACACTGTTAAACGTTCATTTCAATGAAGGATTTTCAGATGATGACATGAATACTGTACAAAAAGTAGACTATGTGGTCAAAAGTATGTGAACACCCGAAGTTGGAAGCAGGACGTTGTATAGAAAGTCTTTTGTTTGCTGTAGCGTTACAATTTCCCTTCACTGGAACTAAGAGGCCCAAAGCGAGCTACACGAAGACATGGTGTGTTAAGTGTTAAGGTTAGAAGAAGGTGGAAGATCTGGAGTGTCCTGCACAGATCCCTGACCTCAACCCCACTGAACACCTTTGGGATGAACTGGAACTGGAGTCTCCTCAACATCCCAACATCAGCACCTGACCTCATCCTCACTAACACTCTCATAGCTGAATGATCACGAATCCCCACAGCCACGCCACAAAATCTAGTGGAAAGTCTTCCCAGAAGAAAGAGTGGAGCGCGTTATAACAGTATAGACGGAATCAATCTGGAATGGGTGTGATGGACAAGTGTCCACAAACTTTTGGCCGTACAGTGTATATGACTTTTCGGTACTGTAACTTTTACACTCGTAAAAAGAACATTCACTAGAGTTGTAAGAGCAGCACGCCGTGTTCTGCGTTTTTCTATTGTGTTAGCTTGCTTTCTTTTAAATAAGACGCAAGAAGTCGAAGTTATTCATGTGTTCTACACCGACTGAGATTTCTGTAGTCTGGGAAATGATAAAATGATAAACGTGTAGTTTGACATTAAATGAAACTCACCTGTAATGACGACTCTGGTGCCAGTTCCAATATAAATCATTGTATGATGTAAAGTTGCGCAGTAGTAAATGCCTGAGTCTTGAACTTGGGCATTAACGATGGTCCTGGTACATGATTTATCATCATCTTCTAGCTTGTCCTCCTCAGTTTTTCTGACTTCACCCAGTTTTCCAGTTATCAGATTCACTTTATACCAGGATACTGTGTTGTAGCAGTATTTAATTTGAATGTCACGAGAGCATTTTAATGTAAAAGACCCGCTGACGGATGCACTGATGAACTCAGGGGACTGAGACACCGCAGACGAGAGAGATGCTGCAAGAAAAGAAAGAGGTTTTTGAATGAATTTTAAGACACAACATTAATGTCAGTGCTTAAAAAGTAATGTAGTGCGGTTCCTTATCATTCTATTTCTTAATATCTGAAAAGATCGAGTTTAGTAACAACAGCATAATGTTAAGTGTGACAAAAAAAGACAATATGTATTTATTTTTTATTGTTTATTCAATTTTAAATATATTACAGTATAAGCAAAATATATGTTTAAGAAAAAAAAAACCTTATAAATGTTTTGTGACTATTGGAAAAAAGAGGTGTTTTTTTATGTAATAATAATAATAATACATTTTTTTTAAATGAGAGAGACAGATCATTAAAAGAAACACCAGTTTTTAAAGTTTCACTGATTTCAGATAGATATTAAGATAAAAAAAATTTTTTAGTAAAGAGTAAAATAATAAAAATAAATGAGAAGAGTTGAGTTGAATTGTAATCTTAATAAGATTTTTCATGAATAACCCTTTATCTTTCTTGTAGGTTTTTAATTACTAGCGCCGTAATTGACTCAATGAAATGAGTCATTTCTTTATGAAATAAAAGTAATGATGTTTTTACATTACATTATTTGCCTATACGGCAGAAATTTCATTTGTAGCCCAAAGTAAAAATATCTAATCATAACTTATATGTGAACTATTGAGCAATTAGAAATGAATTATAATTATATTTATTCCACGGTACACTACACTACATTAAAAACAACAACAACAACAACAACATAACTTTTAGATTTAATTAAATGAATTACAAATTAATTTACAAAAGAGTAATAATAATAAAAAAGAATGTTTGAAACCCTAAAAGTCTCTTTTCTACTCTCACGGGAATGGAAAAAAACAAACAAACAAACAAACAAAACAAAACTTAAAAATCAAGGCAAAATCTGATATTAGGGTGCCTATACTTTTGCACAGTAATGTGTGTACACTAATATAATATAGTATATATGATACAATGTAGATTAATATAAGGTTTTGTAAAATTGAATGTAAAATAAAGGAATTTTTTTGCATTAGTGCACTGAAACATCAAATAAATCAAAGAATAATAGAAGAATAAAAGAATTAAACTGTGCTTAAAAAAACACCCTCATTAATAATGCAATAGAGAAAAATACCAACAATGAAAAACGTAATGTGTATGATTAAATTGCGTATTTATTTATCAACAAACGTTAGCTTATGTTCTATTAATTATTTTAAAGTTGAATAAATGTTTTTTTGAATAAACTTATAACATTTTATTCCTGTTTATTTTATATGTATCATGTTATAGTTGCCAGGCTTTAAGCCCTGTGCCGTCCTGATTATAGCTGGTGAATAATGTCTGTATCTTACCATATTACTCATGGTGGATTTATAAAGCCCTGATGAAGGTCACGGAGTTTTAAATGGAGGGAACAGAAAAGACGTAACACTTACTTCTCAGAGAACAAACGCAGCAGAGGAGCAGCAGTCGAGCCGCCATGCTGAAGCGTTCAGTCTCTTATCTCCAACATCTCGAGATGAAAAGGGAAGCGTCAGGCAGTTTTGCACTGAGGGCTATAGGCGACGTCCTGCCCCTTACATACAGCGAAAAAGAACAAAAGACTTTTTCCATTCAGCAAGAACGA
This sequence comes from Ameiurus melas, assembly GCA_012411365.1. Classification (NCBI taxonomy): domain Eukaryota; kingdom Metazoa; phylum Chordata; class Actinopteri; order Siluriformes; family Ictaluridae; genus Ameiurus; species Ameiurus melas. Next base: position 23,086,810 of record CM022765.1, read on the forward strand.
GAAAACTTTCATCAACTATAGATAGACAATAGATAGGCCTGTAATATATGTAAATAAATATAGAAATAAATAAAGTCCCACAAACTTAAAATAAAAAAGAGGTGTACCGTTTCTGTCCGTCTGAAATCTGAGTGTTAAACGATATATGGAATAATGCAGGGCTTCTCCAGCTGTTCGCAGACTTGGACCCCTTTAACTGAATAAAATAAATAAATAAATACATAAAATCACGATAATAATAATGAAAAAAATGTCATTAAAATCACAGATTATTTCAGTACAGATGTATTTTACAAACTGTTCAAACTAATGACTGAAATTTCATTCACTGAAAATATATGTGAACCTGTTTTATTTATTTATTTTTATTTCTGAAAATGATATGAAAACTGTCACGAGATTCCTGTTGATGTAATTTATAGGTAGAATAACGTTGTTGTGATTGCCCCCACTGTAATGATAACATTAAATAAAGTACAAACATAAATAAATAAATAAAAATCGCAGACCCCGTGGCGATGATTCACAGACTCTGGGGATCTCCAGACCCCATTTTGAGAACTATGAGTTTAATGTATGTTTTATGTGTATTATTTCCCCCCAAAACGTATCATTTCTCAGCTCTCATAAAAGAATTTTGGAAGGGATTTAATTCCCAACTCAAGTACAATTTAATTAAATTAAACAACTCAAGTACAAGTACAAGTCTGTTCTTAGTGTAAAATCATTCAGTCAGTTCCTATCAGCCATATATATTATGTAATATATATTCATATATATATATTCAAAAAGTAATAAACACAAAAACTAATAAACACCAAAAATTCATTAAAAAAAGCCAATATAAAATAATATTAAGTAAATAATTCAGATTCAAATCATTCCAAAATATTCAGGTTTTAATTTATGCATCCTGCTCACCTTTCAGTTCACTTTCATTCATTCAGTAAATTAATGAAATAAAAATTTGACCTAGATAATTACAGGCAAGAGATTAACATAAATAAACATAATAGTAATAATAATAATAATAATTCAGAACACACACACACACACACAAACAAACTATAAGAGAACTACTTTTTTTAATTAAAATATTTTAACATACGGTATATAACCACATTGAATATAAAATCATAAGAATGATGAAACAGAGTGATCTCGGTGACGTTGATCGTGGCACGGTGGCTGGTCTGAGTTTGAGTTCAGAAGCTGCTGATCAGAACAATCTCTAGAGTTTACACGGAGCGGCGTGAAAAACAAAAAACATCCAATTGCAGTTGATGAGAGGATTCAGAGGACACTGGCTCGAGCTGACAGTCAGGCGATGATGACTCAAATAACCACTTTTTATTTTTTTTACACCCTTAGTGAGCAGAAAAGCATGTCAGAATACATCGGACTTTGAGCTACGACAGCCGAGGATCACGCTGGGTTCCACTTCAGAAATCACGTCACGTGACTCTACATACCAAAGTGTCCTTGGGGAAGGACACCGAACCCCAAGTTGCTCTTGCATGGCAGCTACCACTGGTGTGTGAGTGTGTGAGTGTGAATGGGTGAATGAGAACCAGTTTAAAGCGCCTTGTAATACTTCTAAGGTTAAAAAAGCGCTATATAAGCGCAAACCAGACCATAACAGTGGACAGAAATATACAAGATCGGAAAAAGACCATGCAACGTTTTTCCAAATCTTGAACTGTCCAATTTACATAATAGATTATTTAATGGTATTTCTATATATCTGTATATCTGTATATATGTTATAATATATTTTAAATAAACACTTATACTGTAAATATGAGGTTGCACACATGTAAACGGCATCCTAATATTAAGGTAGTTCAGTAAATAAAACTGTACAGTAGACGGAGGAAAAGATTCAGAGAGCGTGTGGTTTGATCTAACAGAGAAGGCAGTGTTGTGTTTAGCCGCTAAATCACATTCGAGTCTCACACCACCCGCAATGACCAAAAGTGTGTATTCAGTGCACAGCGTGCACTCAGGTGGTCTGACAGCACGGCTAATATCGGTGCTGAGAGCTGAAATTCAGACCAGGTGCACGCTGGTGTCCGTTGAGAGGACCTTCTCCACCTGACATCCTGCTTTGATGCTGTGTGTTGCAGCCCGCTTTGTTCTAACCACACAGGACTGGGGCAAGCGTAGCTGGAGTGTACAGGGGCCATCACACACCCTCGCTTCAGCTCATTGTGGTTTCGCGGCCCTTCGCTGAAATCCGCATTGTAATCCTCCAGCATGCACACGTCGCACGAACAGTGACATTTTGGGGTTTTTTTTGTTTTTTTTGTCGTTGTTGTTGTTGCTGCTGCAAGGAAACCAGTGGCCATGTATGCACTCTGGGCCTTCACATGCATGAGCCTGGTGTAAAAAATAAAAATAAAAAGGAATTAGACGAACCAAAAATAGCGTCTGAGAGTGTGAGAAATTTGTACGGTTCCCAGACAAAATAATTAATTAAGAATAAAGTTGTTCATATTCCATATAACTGCTGAGGTTTATGGAAAATGTAATATAATATAACTAAACATAATCTATTATGTTCTGTATGCATAAGCAGCAACCCTATATAAGATCATATAAGACTGGACACAATGATATATACATATAAATGTATGTATACTGATGGGAAATAAAGCTGTATGCAAAAGTTTGTGCACCCTTGGCCAAACACCATTGGTTCGTTTTTGAAGGGAAAAGAAGTGAACACAATCTCTGCAGCAAACTATGAATGATAAAAACATTTCCCTGCAACTGTTAATCCACAGTTACTTTATATTTGAGGAATTTAAAAACACTTGGGTTGGGGGGGAACAGTAACT
>CM022765.1:23099649-23109649 GCA_012411365.1 Ameiurus melas
CAATTTGGCATCCACTTATGATCTTCCTTTGACGCATTTCTTTCGGTATTTTCAAATACGGAATTTAATTTCTATTTTTTTTTTCCTGATTTCCCTTCTGCGCCTCCTGAACAGGGTTTGGAAGGCTTGTTTTCAAATAATCCGCATCAGAGAGGAATGATTTCTAGGATTTATGATTTTATTCTGATGCTAGGTAGTGAGTCGAGTAACAAAATTAGGAATGTGTGGGAAACGAAGTTAGGAGTACAGATAAGTGAGCAGTGTTGGGAACATGCCATAGGGAGGGTACAGTCTACCACTTCTTGTGCTCGTCCTGGACTTATACAGTTCAAAGTTTTAAATAGAGTCCATCTGTCCAAGTCGAGAATGTCTGTGATGTATCCGGATGTAGAGGACAAGTGTGTTAAATGCCATGGCTCTCCCTGTCATCTTGCCCTGATCGCCATGGTTTTTGGTCTGTTTTTTTTTTACCATCATGTCCACTATTCTCAGGGTACATTGAAAGCCTTGTCCATTGATTGCTGTATTTGGGATTCCTGAAGCCTCAGTTTCTTTGAGCTCAATACAAAAGGATGTTATTGCTTTCACATCTCTTATAGCAAGACGTTCCCTACTGTTGCATTGGAAGTGTGCTAAATACCCATCTATCTCCCAGTGGATAAAGGACATGAAGTTTTTCCGAAACTCGAGAAAATAAGATATACGATGAATGGTTGTATGGACAAGTTTTTTCATAAATGCCATCTATTTATTGTATACTTTAAGGAGTTAGACACTTCCCACTTACATTTTATTGCCTGTTGTTGGATTTTACAATATCTTTATAACCAGTGACAGTTATTGGGTGGCTATGATGAGTTTGGGGGGCGGGAATGGGTTTACGATATTTTAAATTTTGTTTTCCTTTGTTAGTATAAAAAGAAAAAAACACCTGTGAATGTTTACTGCTGTTGCTCAATTTTTTCTGTTTTCTTCTCAATGGAATATTTGGGAAAGGGAAGGGGAGGACAGAAGAGAAAAGGCGATGTTCAGCGGTCATGTTTAGCAGAAATGTTCAGTAGAAATGTAGAAATGTTTAGCAGAAATGTTCATCAGAAATGTTCATCAGAAATGTTCACCAGAAATGTTAATTAGAAATGTTCAGCAGAAATGTTTAGCAAAAATGTTAATTAGAAATGTTCATCAGAAATGTTAATTAGAAATGTTCATTACAAATGTTCATTAGAAATGTTAATTAGAAATGTTCAGCAGAAATGTTCAGCAGAAATGTTAATTAGAAATGTTCAGCAGAAATGTTCAGAAGAAATGTTCACCAGAAATGTTCTGCAGAAATGTTTAGCAGAAATGTTCACCAAAAATGTTCAGCAGAAATGTTAATTCGAAATGTTTAGCAGAAATGTTCACCAGAAATGTTTAGCAGAAATATTCAGTAGAAATATTCAGTAGAAATGTTCAGCAGAAATGTTCAATAAAAATGAAACTGGAAAAAAAAAATTGCTAAGCTTTTAACTGGTGATGCCACACGTAACGATGTTCATCCCATCCGAAATCTTTTCTCTACAACCACATACACACAGTAGGTATTTGACTCAAATATCACACAGACTATAGACTACTGTTGTCTACACGAAGAAAGCACGATCTTGCTAACATCAGTAGCATTATCAGGGCGGCCATTTTGGACAACAGGGTTTACTTTTCCTTACTGCAGTTTGGTAGGAGATTTTTTTACGTCTCCTAGGATATGTGTTTTAACGTTTGGAGGCAAGATATTCCACTTTGTAAATACAGACTATTCACTGAGTACATGAGTGTGCAAGCACAGGAAGATCTGGGTGTGTATTTACAGAAAAGATTTTGCTTGACTTTTAGCTGAATTAGCCTCGTCACTCCGGTGCAAGATTAAAGAAGGAAAGGGAAGTCCGACAGTATCCAGAACGATGTCGCCTTATGCATTTTTTTTTTGTTTTACTTCTGTATTTCTGCAGGTTTAATCTTTGCTGGGTTGGAGATGTGTTTCCAGGACAGCGTTAAGCCTCAAATCCTCTTTTCTCCTCTTGTGGATCCTCTTACTGCAGCCACTTTGTCCTAACCAATGTGCAGCTTGGGAGAAACTTCAAAGACAGACTAGATTGTATTATAATAATAAATCAGACTGGAAGCTGTATGTGTGCAGCTATATTATTATTATTATTATTATTATTATTATCATGATCATTAGGTTTTTTGCTCTTTTATTAATTTTTTCTTTAAATATGAATGGACTTTGAAGAAGCTGATAAGTTCTACTGTGCACGGGTTTATCTGAGCAGCAGCTGAGAGCTGGATACCGTGAGGACATTGTCCTTGATTACTGTTTAAACATACTGACTGGCTGAAATAGGTAAGTTACCATTATAATGAATGGTGTACATGTTTAGCAATGTTAGCCAAGGTGATTGGGTTTGTGCGTGTGTGTGTATGTGTGTGTGTGTGTGTGTGTCCTGTGATAGACTGGTGTCTCATCCTCGGTGTATTCCCGTGATATACTCAGGATCCGCAGCAATCCTGAATGATTTTGGCGATTACTCTGCAGAATATAAAGCACATATAGTGTGACTTCAGTAAGGAATAAAACATGCTGCTAGATGAAACTAATCAACAACAAAGCTGAGTTACTGAGTTACAAAAAGGTACCAATCATTTCAATTCTGTATTTATTAACGAACGACATGTGCTTTTTTTTAACTCCTTATAGTTACATTTAATGTTGTCTCCGTACATAAAGCATCATCATAGCAATGATCACACCTTCTTTGTCAAATTGTAACCCCCCCCCCTGCAAAAAATCCCCCAATAGAAATCATGACAGAAATTCTAATGCTTTCCACTACAAATACCATTACAAACCATCAGCGAACCATTAAAACCTTTACCATTACACGTTCTTAATGGTATCCACTAGACATAACATGCCACCAATAGAAACCAACAAATTACCATTAGAGAACCACAGGGCCCTGTACACTTTCCATTAAAACCAATACAACTCTCATTATAACCATTAAAACCATTACACATTTTCAGAGCGTTTCTATTTATTTATTTGTTTGTTTTGTTTTCAGCAGGGCTTAACACTTCATTTATTTATTTATTATTATGTGGAGCGTCGACTACAAGCGCAAGGTGTAACTCGTTACTATAGCATATTAAATAAAAATACAGATGAATTGCAGCTGCATGATTGTCAGAGCTGCTGTTATAGAAAACAACATCTTCTGACCAATCAGAGTCGAGAAACTCAACAGTGTTGAATCAAAACAGGTTATAAAATAGATCCATTATACTTCAGATTGCTTCCTAGGTGTCCAATATGGCACCGTTTAGGTGACTCAGCTATATTTACACACTTCCACTAGATGTCGCTAGTGCACAGGATATACATTTTCACCAGAAGGCGCTCTTATTCACCAGCTGTAGCTTATCTTGTGTGAGGAAGTCTGCTAATTGCAGCTTGTTAGCCGTTAGCTAGCCAGTAGGCTATATCCTTACATGAAGTGTTAAACCAAGTGTAAACATCACACACACAGGACCTAGGGGAGTAGTTTAAAAAGCAAACAAACACCACAGTGTAAATCAACTTCATTCACACAAGTCTTTGATATAAGTAAATATTTTGTATTTTGTGTAAACAGTACACAGTTACTAAGGTGTTCAAAAGCATTAGCATACATCACAAAGCTTGTACTGGAACAAAAGTCTTAAACAGTAATATATATATATATATATATATATATATATATATATATATATATATATATATATATATATATATTACAATATTGTGCTAAATTACAGCATGGTACCTCACACCGGATAGAAACGGCTCATTTTAAAACCTGAAATGTGACTCATGTTTCGTTCTCTCTGTGTGTCCACCATTTTGAAAATGTCACTCTCTGCACCTTTTGCTATGAGATACTACGTATTTGAGCATTTGTAGGACATTTATAGTATATTACATTTTCATGTGTAGACTACGCGCAGTAAATTTCAGTAAAGCCGTTTGGACGATCATCCCGATCCACCTTGCTGAAAACAAAACAAAACAAAACAAAACAAAACAATACAATCGAAACCCTCAGTGAACTTGTAATGGTTTTAATGGTTATAACGGGAATTGAATTGGTTTGAATGGAAACTGTAATGGTCACTGTGGGTCTCCTGTGGTAATTAGTTGCCTTTTGCTGGTGGCATGTTATGTCTATATGTAAATGAATCACATGAAAATGAATTACATGTAAATGAATCACATGAATGAATATGAATCACATGAAAATGAATCATATGTAAATGAATCACATGTAAATGAATCATATGAAAATGAATAAATAAACAAAGGCAAAGGAAACTGTAATGTTCACTGTGGGTCTCCTGTGGTAAATTGTTGCCTTTTATCGGTGGCATGTTATGTCTAGTGGATACCATTAAGGACCAGTAATTGTAATGGTTTTAATGGTTAACAGCTGATGGTGTGTGATGGAATTTATAGTGGAAACCATTAGAATTTCTGTGATGGTTTCTATTGTTTTTTTTTTCCCCCAGCATAGTTACAGTTCCAGAGACGTGTGAGAAGGTACATTACTACAGGACCATCTTGTAAATTGGGAATTGTTAAGAAATTTTTTCACCAGTTCACAACTCCTCCATAGACTGTTCGTTTGACTTTACAGTCACAGAGCTGCAGTGAGACGCAATGAACCATCATATCCGTGTCACACCTCTATAGACTTTTTATTCCCAGAAATCCATTTATTGTTACTCAGAACTCCTGTGTTTGTCAAGACTTGCTATGAGACATTTCAAGTTACAAAATGTTCTCCCGTTGCTACGAGCTTTCAGGGTGTTCAAAATACATGATTGTTACATAGTCTTATAGGCTCATCTCCTGTATAATATATCAACGTCAAAGTTCGATCTGGTTAATATCAGCTAATGGCCACATTCATTCATCAGCTGTCTGCAGTTAAAGTACACTTAAACTCAAAAGCATGATTGCTTTTTTTCTTTTCAGTGATTCACTCGGATGACATACTGTAGATAGTCCTCTGGGTTTAATTTGTCACCACAGACACAATGGTTTCAAGATTACAGGATGAGGTGATCTACAGAAACATTTACGTGTAGAAGCTGCGTCCTTAAGGTAGTTAACTTAGCTGACGTTAGGCGATGAGAGAAATGTTGATTGTTATGTTATACTCTGAGAGGTCGGGTTGCTGTTAAATAAATAAATAAATAAATACATGACAAAGACAATGGCAATGCATACTGGGACTCGTTGCAATCTGTTGCAATCTCTGAATTTGATAAACATATTGAAAATCTACATGAAAAGTGTCTTCGCGATGAGAAACGATGTATTATTGGATAGGTCAGCTGCCTTTGCTCATAAAAATGATCTTGACTAGAGTTAGTAAGTTGTTAAGACATCTTTTCACATTTCAAAAGCTACATAATAAATCAATTCAGGTTTTACGAAGTAGAAAACGATGCATAGGGAAGGCTGCTATGGACATGCGATTACATGCATGACTGCATACGTGTTAACACGAGTTCGTCAGGAGTGGGAGAGATGATGTAAACCATAAGGTTGTGATTTCTGATAAATAAAATAAAACAAGAAAAAAAATATCCAACAATCACATTGCAAGAGACTTTGTTTACTATTGTAGAGCCAGGCTTTAAAAAGGAATAAATCCATCTATCTTCTATCCTGTTGATCCTTCAGGGTCACGGGGAACCTGGAGCCTATCCCAGGGAGCATGGGGCACAAGGCGGGGTACACCCTGGAGAACATGGACGGGGTGAAAATCCATCACACACACTCACACACCCATTCATACGCTACGGACACTTTAGACACGCCAATCAACCTACCATGCATGTCTTTGAACTGGGGGAGGAAACCGGAGTACTCGGAGGAAACCCCCGCAGCACGGGGAGAACGTGCAAACTCCGCACACACAGGGGGCAGCGGCGGGAATCGAACCCCGGACCCTGGAGTTGTGAGGCGCAATCAAAATACCGTGATAAAAAATTTGGACACGCCTTTATTTATTTGTTTTTTTATTCATTGTCACAGGAAGAATTTAGTGAGCACAGTCACAAAATTCAATAATGAAACAAATATTGTTGCACAATTATTATTATTCACAAAATTCACAGGTGTGTTCGGTGTAAATCTGTCCAAAAACACTTTCACTACATAAATCCCTAAGGTTTTGATCAGTTGTATTGATTTTTTATTTATGATGTTTATTTATTTATTTATTCTCAGATACACAGGTTTATTCATTTTGGATTCTATTCGCTTTGGCATGACAAACAATTGTATATATGCAATACTACTACTACTACTACTACTACTAATAATAATAATAATCATGAACAAGGGGCGAAAAAGAAATAAAAAACACTATATAGAAATGTAAAGAACAAACATATCAAGTGAGACATCAGAAACAACAATGATCTACTGTAGATAGGGTCCTTTGTAGTGAGCAGGGCGATGACGTAACGGGTTTCAGCTCCACCGTAGTGCACTACACTTAGTGTCCTCCCTAGCTAGGGCTCGCGGATTGGGACACGCCCCCTCGTGCTCTGTTGTATCCCTGTGTAACGGCGTGTGCGCGAGACGCGACGTGACTGTGTTCCGACTGGGAGTAAGCACCGACAGCCACATAAAATGGCGAGGACCGGACGTTCTAGCTGTGCATAGCTGCAAGTACAGGCGGTGTGTGCTCCAGACGGCTTTTACTGGAGCGCGAGCTACAAGAGGAGTGACGTTATAAAAAACCTCTGGACGTGAAAACACGGCGCGGAGCAACGCATGGGGCGCGTGAGTGCAAGAAATACACCGTTACACGTGATTCAGTGCGGAGGGGTTTCTACCCTGTCGTGTGTTGACATTACAGCGCGTGCAGCAGCGCGTGCGCTTCACTAAAACAATCAAACACCTGATCAAAGCATTCGGCTTTGTAGCCGAACGGGAATCTCGCCTCTGATTGGTCAGGAGGAGTCTCGACTCTGATTGGTCAGGAGGAATCTCGGTATCGATTCGGAAAGTAGTTCCGACTGCAAGGCAAATCAAAGGGGTAAATATTAATGCGCGTGTCCTGATTGGTGCTCGTATAGTCCAGGGCTCTCCATCCTTTTATTTGTTTGTTTGTTTGTTTATTTATTTTTACAGAACTGACCATTTTCTTGACGTGATATCGTTTAAAAAGGACGTCTCCATAGCAACTGCGTCAAAGTAAAATGCAGTATTTCCACTCGCCGTAACAATCGGTGGGAGCACTAATAATAATAATAATAATAATAATAATAAGGTCCCATGAAGACTCATTAGAAAGGTTATTCGTGTAGTTTTCAAACAAAACTCTGCATCGATTGTGTTTTTTTTTTAAAAACCTGCAGAAAAAATTAGCATTTTTGTCCGCTACGATCACAAAAAACCCCTCCTGTACGCACTGTGTAGTAACAACGTGCAACGTGGTGGTTTATTTTTTTTTGTTTGTTTAGCAGTTTTTGGAAGGAGTCTCCAGTGCCGGTGCTTTGTACCAGGGAGAAATCTGTGACGTTAGGTACCGGTACAGTTTTCAGGAAGGAGGCGTTTTGTCTTTGCATTGTTTTTTTTTTTTTTCGTCCCCCGTCTTCTTAACTTCAGGAGAGGAGGAAATCCGAGAGACCGGTGGTGGAACGGGGGAAGGAGTCTCGGGAAAAGTCCTCTCAGAAAGTAGGATTTTCACACGTTCGCATAACAACGAGCAGCCGTGCATTTCTTTCTTTCTTTCTTTCTTTCTTTCTTTCTTTTTAAAATCTGATTATCTACGAGAGAGGGGGGGGGGCCGAGAGTCTTTCTATCTGTTATGACGTTACAGCCGATAACAGGAACCAACTTGTTCTGATGATAATCGTAGTGTTTGGGTTATATTTGTTTACATCGTACAAAGGTCACTTCTTTCCATTTACGCAGAGACTTGGCTCGGTGTTTCGGTGTTGTTGTCGTGCAGGAAGTGTTCCGTTTGCGGTCGACCGGCGTTGAATTTTCGGGCATTTTTGGCGGACGCCCTTATCCGTTTCTCATTTTATATATCCGAGCTGAGTTGTGGGTCAAGGGCCTTGCTCAGGGGCCTGGCAGTGGTGGGTTGGCGTGACTGGGGTTTGAACTCACGACCTTCCAACCAGTACGTGTTAACCGCTGAACTAGCACTGCCCGGAGTTCTTAAATCCGATTGGTCAGGAAGTCTGCTCGGGAGGGGCTGGTCAGAAAACTCCCGTCGCGATCCATTGCGTAACGTAATGGTTAATTACAAAGTCTCGTTGGTTAATAAAGGATCCGCTTTGCGTTGGTCTGTACCTCAACGTGGATTATTTACCTCTACCAGCATGCACCCAAGCGTTTATTGTCGTCGTCCCCCCTATTAATGGAAACGCATGGAGGAACTTCGAATTTACATATTCATGTGTATTCATAGATGTCTGTGAAGATATAACTCGGTCATTTTCCTGCTCTAACACACCTGATTCGGCTCGCTGCGTCATGCCCGGGTTCGTAAATGTGTTGGGACAGGAATTTACGTTTTATCTACAGTACCTACACCCCCTCACGCCAGCCGCCTGTCTGCGTGGACGTGTTTAGTGATTACTAACTCGACGAGGTGGAGCTGGCCGTGTCTCACGGAGCATAAGGGAGTTTGTCAGCACTCACTCGAGTGGAAAGCATTAAAAGCTTATTTTCTGGTGGAGTGCTTCAGAGCGGGTCGTGGCGTCGAGGAGGAAATACGCCGGTGAATAAAGCTTTCGTGAGGAGGTAATACGCTGGTGAATAGAGTGCGGGACTGAGCTCAGGGGAGCGACAGTGCGGGTAAGTCGCGCCATTCACACCCCTTTTGTCAGCAAGACACGGCGAACACCTGAAAAGATGAATTCTATACGCCTTTTGTTTAAGTAGGTCAGTCCCATTGAGGTATAAATCTCTTTTTCAAGACAGACCTGCTCGACACCGGCTTACAGACGTCACCATGACCTCCAAACAACAATTAGCCTTAACTACTGTACATCCTGCAGCTTTTCAAATCTCGGTCTGTAGATTAGCGCTTGGCGCAGATGCTAAACATAGGCCGTGTTCCGAAGTTACTCAACTGTGGCAGCAATTTACCCATGATTTAAAACAAACAAAAAAAACTTTTGTTAAAGAATAACACACGGCAGGCAAAAGTTTGTGGACACCTGGCCATGATGTCTACATGGGGTTCTTCACCGAACTATTACCACAAAATTAGAAGCGCACCGTTGGGTACCGAACGTTCCTGTGTGCTGTAGCGTTACAGTTTCCCTTCACTGGAACGAAGAGGTATGAACACTGTTCCGGCGTGACGATGCGCCTGTACACAAAGCGAGCTCCATGAAGACACGGTGTGTTCAGTGTTAAGGTTGGAAGAACTGGCCTCAACCCCGCTGAACACCTTTGGGATGAATTGGAACTGGAGCCTCCTCGACATCCCAACATCAGCACCTGACCTCATCCTCACGAACGCTCTCGTAGCTGACTGATCACGAATCCCCACAGCCACGCCCCCAAATCTAGTGGAAAGCTGACGCAGAAGAAAGAGTGGAGCGCGTTATAACAGCGAAGTGGGGATGAATCTGGAACGAGAGGCTTAACAAGGACGTGAGCATCAGGACGTCATGTGCGCATAAAACTTTGGCAATAATAAAGTAAAAGTGGGACGTTTTACCTTTTAAATATGTAAATATTTGAACGTCGGAGAGTTCTATTAAAGGGAAATTTGACAGGTTTGTATGAACTTGGAAGCTTGGTGGGACTTGTTGGAGATCTTCGGTATGTGTGTGTGTGTGTGTGTGTGTATGTCGTTCTTGTTTCTTCAACATGTGATTTATGAGTTTGTGTCATAAATGAGAAGCATGTTTTATTAAGTGGAACGAATGGGAAGTGTGT